>BQNB010206361.1:0-10552 GCA_026074375.1 Tanacetum coccineum | reverse complement strand
CAAATGCATATATTCAAGACAAAGGTTCTATTCGGGATTTGCGATAACAAAAGGGAAACTAGTGTACTTAAACATATCTATTCATTGTCCTTGGATGTCTACAGACTGCATTCTTCACAATCTACTAGGACGCAAAACAAAGCATGTCACAATGGCACTTTATTTTTTTAAGATATTTTTTTCAGGCAAACAATGAGTCAACTATAGAGGGCGCTACCATCTTAGCAGGTTCAGCCAACACTTAGACTACTATGAGACAAAAACGGAAAATCCTATATTGGCAAGACGTGCAGCACCAATTCGTGAACCAGTCGTTCACTACATAAATCCTCTTTTGCAATACCTCGTGATCCTCACTATTGGAACTAGTCATCTGTCCGTTAGCAACAAATTTAGGTTCACGAACCTATAATTAACCACGCAATAGCAGACAAGCATATTCTCAAAGGTCGTGTTTGGTATCACATAATACGACAGGTAATTGACTTATTTATCACAAAGTGACTGAGAGGTCCCGAGTTCAAACCTTACTCTGGCGGGATAGGGTATGTTGTTATTGTAATTAGCTTATTTAGGGGGTGTTTGTTTCGGCTTTATTTTGAGACTTATGAAGTTTATTATGACATGATAAACTTATATTATATAAGCACATAAGTCTTAATATAAGACAGAAAATTGGGGCTTATGTTATATAAGACGAAATCAAAAATAAGCTCATAAGCCCACATATAAGCCGAAACAAACACCCCCAACCCAAACTAATCTAATTCTACCCAAAGAAACAAACACTATACCATGATCTAAACATTAATTATTGTATACTACAATAAACCCAGAAAATAGATATAAAAAGAAACCTGCGGGTGTTTTCTTCTTGCCAAATAAAAAACTCATTTTTTTTTTTTCTGAAAATCCAATCAATCAACAAATTCCAAAAAATGAAATAAATGATGGATGGATCTTGTTTGTTTGAGATGATGGTAATAAAGTGTACAACAACGCGTTGTGATGGTCAATTTGTGGATGATGATAAATAACACGCAAGGAACATTATTTTGGACTAGATTTACCATTTTGGTCTACTTTTGGGCTTATATTCCTCTCTTTTCTTGTCCGCTGGGCTCATGAATATCAATCTTTATGAGCTGAGCATCGGGTTAAAATCAAACCGAACTGATGAGGAAAACATGAATTGAAAACCGAATCGAAGTGAACCCAGCAAAACCAAAACCGAACCGATTAGGTAGTTTAGGCGTATTTTTTTTGGTTTTAATCCGAATCGAACCAAACCGATCAAAACCGAAAAATGGTCGTATCGGTCGGTTCGATTGGTTTTGCTCAGCCCTACATTTCAAATTTCCTAGCTTTTAATTGGTCAAACATTTAACAAACAAATCATGTTTGAGCGTATTAATATTAGCGGTACAAACCCATTAATTACACGCTCGATTCAAGCCTAATACAAAAGCTCATCATCAGTACTCACCCGGCCAATCGGCCAAAAACGATAAACCTAGGTCACACTAGATTACATTAAGGTTTATTTTGGGCTTTAAGATATTCGGTTTGTATTATTTACTTGTCCATTGGGCTCATGATTATCAACAATTGTATTACAAGAAACTTGTTACAAATTTATTTAGACCATGTAACATCCATTGTCAAAATAGTCTAGTGATTAGATGCGCTCACACAAGACTTTGAGGAAATAGTCACAAGGATATCGTGGTAATTAGGTCGTGTATATGTGAGTAAAAAAATATAATTTGGACCATCGTTTTGTGTGTCAGACGAAAACCATCCTCAGTCCATCGATTAATAATGTTTGTGGTGACGTGTAGGTTTTAGCATGTCTAGTTTTTGGTGTTAAAATTACCGGTGAAATAGTATGTTTTCATGGTGTGACAATATTTATGATAATGTTGATTTACCCACGTCACCTACTTTGATCAATCTATGTCTATACTACGTGTAAAGAGAAAACACATTTGCTTAAAATTTTAAAACTTAGGATATGAGTAATGTTGTTATACTAACATTCTTATTTAAAAAGCCAATACAATCTATTAAATATTTAAATATTTTATTACTATCACTCGCTCCACATCCACAAGTACATAAAATAACTGCACATACAAATTAACGTCATCGTAAACCATCATCGATATGCATTAGATAATATTTTGTTTGGCTTTAAGACGTGCTTACAAAATTGTGCACATTTTTTTGTTCCGCTATATCTTTTTATCAAATTAATGGACACAAGGCTAGGGGTTGGCAATTTTCGAACGACACGATAAATGACACGAGCGACACGAAGTTAAACAGATTTGAGTTTATGATCAACAAGTTTAAGTCAAAAACATGTCCACCTGTCTAAACCATTTAATAAACGGGTCATGTTTGGGTTGATTAAATATTAAACAAGCCAACTCATAAACCCGTTTAAGTGTATATAAGCCTTTAAAAACAAAATTTATAACTTGGACTTTATGTTAAATTTGGATTAAATGTATTTTGGTATATACTTAATATACGAGTGAATTACGATTTTAACTCAATTGTCGTATAGTTATTTGTATCTTATGTTTATCACTTTTTAATTTTTATATCATTTTTACATTTAAATTAGTTAAATCAACGAGTCACAAACGAGTTACACGTGTTATACATGGTTAAAGTTGAGTTTTTTTGACACGATTAATAAATGGGTCGTGTTTGTGTACGATTCATGATAACCGTCTACCCGCAAACCCGAATAGATCAACCCGAACACGACTCGATTGTCACCCGTAGACAACACGAACAAACAATTTCACCATTTGTATTTATTTTTCTATCACTAATCGATCGTAAAACGAGGATTTTAACCCGCGCTTCGCTGCGGAGCGCGAGAGTATATGCTTTTTGATTCCAAAAGGATAGCCTATGTAAGTTACTACTACTTGGCACATCATTATATTTCATTGACAACATTCTTTGATGAAACGCATTTTATCCCTAATAAGAGTCTCTTGTGGAGCCGAATATGACACCTTAAAAATAGTGGCTGTCGTTTCTATTACAAATTCGCATAAGACGTTAGGTGATAAAAGAATGGGCTTTTACAAAGAATAATGGAAAACCGAATAGGACATGACGTACACCGATTTGCACCCAATTATTTCCATGACGTTCTCTTTAAATTATGATTGTTCTTTGGTAGAACGCATTCATATGATGATAAACGTCTTTTGCGCGCATGAATGTAAGAAAATACATTGTTTATTCCTGATATGTCCTTATAGTTATTTGATAAGAGAATTAGGGTACGACCTGCAGTAGAAGAATTAATAATCGCTTGTGCCGTTTGCTGATTGGAGGCGTGTAGAAATATAGAAAAAAGGCATATATGTATTGACCAAATTGTTTTATAAAAGGGGTTAAAAATAATATATACAACCCGCGGAATATTTGTGGGTATAAACTCAGATAGGGATTGTCAATTGTTGATGCGATATCTTATTCTTGGGTAGCTTATCTGTGCGTAGGACATTATGTTTCATGTTCTAGACGTAGAGGTGTAAAAACCCGGTTCATGAACCAAACCGAGAAAAAAAAAACCAAAACCGGCTTTTTGAAAATCGGTTTTTTTGAAACCGGTTTCCCTCAAACCGAACCGGCGGTTTCGTAACCGGTTTAACAAAAATCGACCAGACCGGTTTGTAAACCGGTTAAACCCGGTTTTTAACCGAACCGGTTACATAAAATCCGGTTAAACCGGTTAAGCGTTTTCAATATGAAAAACCAGTTTTTAACCGAACTGGTTTTAGTCAAAACCGGTTCTTAGACCGGTTGACTAAAACTGGTTCGATTTAAAAAAAAACCCGACATGTTCACTGACTCAAATCCTTTTGTATATATAAATATAATATAATAAATATAAAATATAAATATATAAGGATAATATCAATAATAAGTATTCCGTAAGGCTTTTAGAGGAAATTTCTCTTTTAACCAAAGCCAAACCCTAAAAAACCTTTCCGGGTCGTGTCCCGACGAGACGTGAATTGAGAATCGAGCTTTGGTTTAGGATTTATGCTTGAATAATCAAGAGTTTAATTTGGTTTTCTAAATTTACGTGAAAAAGCAATTAAAGGGCATGCTAAACTAAAAACGAAGGTAATTAAGAATTAAAAACGATAACGGGATTCAAATCCCGTTTTTTAAAAACCTAAATTGAGCAAATTTTAACCCTATTAATGCAAATTTAATTTTTAACAATCCTAAATGATAAAAGAAAATTAAAAAAAAGGAATTATATTTTTTTGACTTTTATATTTTTTATTATGAATTAAAAACGGTTGTTATCTAAATTAAATATTAAAAATACTAAACTATTTATAAAAAATCTGAAAAAATTACAAAAAGTAGCTAAAAGTGAGCAGGTTCTATGAAAAATAAAATGAGGTTAACAGCTTATCTAAATAAACTGTTAATAAGCCGAAAATGGCTTATGGCTTAAAAGGCCAAAAAGGTGTTAAAAGAATAATAAGTGCAAGGTAAAACGGAAAAGACCCAAGAGCGCTAGTGGCTGTGTGTTAAATATGTTGGTTGAGGTGAGGTTGAGGTCAGGGGTTCGAGCCTTGCTCACCCTTGATTTCCCTCAACTCCCAACATATTTTTTATTTGCAAAATCTTTTTATGAAAAATCTTAAGGACCTAAAAATAAGCAATTTTTGTAAAAGTACTTTTTATGAAAACCTAAAATAAGCTTGAAATAAGCACTTAAAAGAGAACAGATTACTTAAAGAAAATGATTGTTGTGCCTAATAATGATGCCTACTAATGAACCTAATGATTTGATTAGTTGATTTAAAAAAATGATTGGTGGGAATTTGGAGAGAGAAAATATATAATACGCATGTACAAGTAATTTATGTATTAGACATGTTTTTAGGCATGCATTTTAGGTCTAAATATCATTACTCTTACTTAAAAGCTAAAAAAAACTAAAAGGCTAGCTGTTAAGCATTTTAAACACAATAAGCAAAAAAGAAAAAGCAAATAAGCAGAAACAATCTTAAACCTAACTCTAATAAGCACTAAGAATCCAAAATAAGCTAACAGGATGGGCTAAACTAAGCTTAAAAGGACAAAATCACTTAAAGGTTTTTAAACTAAAAATTCTAGACTAGAAATGCTAAAAAGCTCAAAGAAGCTCTAACCTAAACCTAATAAGCTAACAGAACCTTGAAACTAACCTAATAAGCAAGATGAAACACAAGTTAAGCAATCCTAAAAGTTGAAAAGCTCAAATAAGCTAATAAGCAGTTAGGCCAAATCTTACTAACCAAACAGCCAAGGGGGCACTTTCTAGCTTATTTTTAAGCTAGAAAACAGATCCTTATGGCTTAGAGGCTTATACCACTGAAAAGCTTATACAATAAGCTTCTAAAATCAACAAAGAAAATGTATTTTGAAACACAAATAAGCTATGAAAGAGCTTGTTGAAAATGGCTGTTTGACTCAGTGTCACACTTTTTGGTTTTTTTCAAGTTTTGAATAAAAGGCAAAAGGCAAAGTGCAGGCATAATTTTAAGCTAGTAAATGAAGTTTAGACTACAAAATAAGCTGAAACAGATAAAGACCTATATCTAAAGAACTAATGCTAAGAAAATTATATCCTAAAACTAATTTGAACCATCCTAAATGTGCTAATGAAAACGGGCTTAAAACTTTTGGAAATAGACAAAAAACTTTTGACATATTTAGACTTAGAAGCAAATTGGCAATTGCACTCTCATACCAAATCTATACTACACCATGATGAGCTCAAGTCAAGCATGAAAACAACACCAAATAGCACTTAATCTAAATCTATTAATTTCAACTTATCTAATAAGCTTAAGTTACACAGATTCAAACCATGAAGGCTAAGATCATTAAACTTGAAATTTAAACTTTAAAAACTGAATTTAACTAACCTCTATACTAAATTAAGGCTTATGAAAACTGACCTAATGACCCAAAGTCAGAATACACCTCATTTGACCCATTTTGAATCTTATCCCAAACACCCATTTAAATGACAGATTCATGCTTTTTATCTTGTAAAACACAACTTTAAGCTTAACCTTGAAATACCAGATGTTGACTAAGTTAAATAAGCAATAACAAGCAAATTTCAACCAAGAATAAGCACTTGATATAAGCAACAAGACTGCTCAAAGTGGAGCTAAAGAAAGGGAAGCATATATGAAAGAGAAAATCACAAATCCTTCATCAGGTTTTAATATTAGAGTAGATGCTATCCCAACTGCTACAAAACCTCCTAGCATTGTTAATTGGAAAATCATTCCTCAACTAGGTCAAAAGTTTGTCTATCAGATTATAAGAGCAGATGGTTATCATAAAATCTATATGAGCTTTGGATCCATACTTAAAGATTTTTCAAGAGATGATCTTACAGAGCTATTCAAATTGGTGATAAAGAAATATGGAGCCAATAGACCTGAGGAAGCATATGACAGGGTACTTTGGGGTGATCTAAAAACTATGTTTGATCCACCTCTTAGTGAAGATGCTATCTGGAGTTTGCCACTTCAGCAGAAGATGTTACGTTGGAGGTATTATGATACATGTGCAGTACATTGTTTAACTTTAGAGGCATGTACTATTTATATGTTAGCAGACAGAAAATATCCTCTATCAAAGGATGCTTGCCAAGCTATGCTGAATATGAAGCATTAAGGAGGTGCAAAGGTTGAAGTTTAATATCCACTATTGAAGATGATTGAGAAGCAAGCTGGAATAAGATGGTCTGGACTATGATGAGATTTTCAATAGCTGTAAGTATAGTTAGGTATCTGAAAGCTGTTTTGGAAATGAGGAGGTGACTTAAGTGTTGGTTTAATCACCACACAACAAATGGTCATCAGTTCACCATGTCTAACAGACACCAAGAACTGACTAGTCCAAAGCAAACGGCTTTGGTAAAGACTTCTCAAATCCGATTATGGTTGACAGTTTACCAAAAACTGTATGGTGATCAATGCACCATAGTATTACACTAAAGCTTTGACTACTCCAGAGCAAACGGCTACTGGTAAAGAGATCTCAAATCCGTTAATAGCTGATAGTTTGCTAAAAACTATAAGGTTATCAATGCACCTTGTTATTGCAATGAATCATTGGCTAGTCCATAGCAAACGACTCATGGTAAAGACATATCAAATCCGTTGATGGCTGGTAGTTTGCTAAAAACTACAAAGCCAACTCAGTTGGATTTTTGTTGTGTAGCTGTGATGCAGAAGTGGATGATGCTGATAAAGACTTAAAGACTAAGTATGATCTGTTTTTCAAGAAGACAACAAGTAGATCATCATTAAAGAGAAGCTAAAGATTATGAGAAGTTTTTGGATACAATCCTCAAAGATTCAAACTGAAGACAACTGAAGAAACTTGAAGTTAACAAGTGAAGTTCAAGTTTAGGGGAGGATTGTTAGGAATTTTGTATAACAGACTTAATTCTGTTAGTGTATTTTAGTTAGTTATGCTAGTACAATAGTTAGTACTAGTAGAAGAGTTTCATAGTTAGTACTGGTAGTGTAATTTAGTTAGTACTGGTTATGTAATATTTAAGTCTGCTTATTGATAAGTGCTTAATTACACATATCTTTTACCTCTAAAAACGAGCTTAAATGACCAAAAACAGACAAAAACTGCCAAATATATGTTTGTTTTGCATTTGTATTATGCAGGAAGTGGATATCATCAAAAAGACAGAAAACCAAGCCAAAATGACAAAACTGAGCATGGAATGGAAAAGACTGTGCAAAATCAAGGCCAAAGTCCAAAAATGACAAAGTCAGAGTCAATACTGAAGAATCAGCAGTCAAACCGGAGCCGGAACTGAAGAATACTATTGAATGCAATCTTAACCCATCTGATGGGCCGGGAAAGCCCAATAGTATATCTATGAAGACTGTGAAGACCAAATGGGCCCTCAATCAATTACAACAGCCCATTTGTGTGCAATTGACAAAGACTGTGAAGACTTTGAAGGCCCAATCCTAGCCCAGTTACAGCCAATCTCAGCCATTGTACACACAAAACCCACTTCATAACCTTATTGGGCTTGAAAAAGCCCAATAACATAAGCCTAACCCTTATTGGGCCCAGACACACTCAATTGGGCCCAATACAAGCCCACAAACCCAATTGAGCCCAATGCACAAACCCAAGCCCAATACCCTTTTTTATAAAACATAAGGACCAAAAATGTAAATTTTAAAACCTTGTTTTATAATTAAAAATGAAAAAAATAAAGAAAAGGGCCAAAAATGCCAAGTTTGAAAGTTGTTTTAAAAAGAAAAATAGAAAAATAAAACACAAGGGCCATTTTTGCAATTTGCCAAAACTCTTTTTAATCTTTTAGTTATAAAAACGCAGGGACCAAAACCGTCACTTCCCAAAGTATTTTATAACTGTTTTTGGCTTAAAAGAAAATGAAAAGAGAACCAAAGTTGAAGGGCCATTGTTGCATCTTTTTCATTCTTTTCTTTTAAACCCTGCAACCTATAACGGTACTCGAACCACTTTCCCGCCAATCCTCAAACAGCCCTTTCCCACGGTTTCACTTCCAAACCACTATCCCAAGTACCTTCCCAGCTCACCCATACCATTTTCCCAGCCCCCCCCGGACAACCCACCCACACCCCCACCCCCCCCCCCCCACCCCCCCCCCCGCACATATATATATATACCCCCCCCCACCACTCTATATATCTCCCAAAGGGGGGTGGAACAAAAAAAATTGGTGGGGGCTCATTCCCACCTCCCCATTACCCCTATAACCTTTCCAGTTCAACAATCACACAACCCGAAGCCCCCTTCAATGGTGAGATGGTGTTCAAAGCCAATGGAAGGCTAGGATTGATTGGGAAGCTTTGTACTCTCACAATCAGCTCATCCCAAGACAAAGAGAAGGCAAAAGGACTTCTATAAAAGAAAAGAGAACAAGCCAAGAAAAAAAATCCCGTTTTTTTACTTTCTTAGCTTAAATTTTAATTAAGTTTGCTTTAAAAATTGTTGTACTCAGTTTCTTTTTAAGTTTTTGTTGTAATCCTTTCAGTTTTAATAAAAGTGAAGAGTTCTTGTTATTGCATTTGTCAAAATTTGAAACATAATTTAAGTAGTTTAATCCTGTTTAAACTTGTTTAAACATGTGTTAAAGTTATTAAAACTCTCTTGTAACAACATTTCACAGCTTTTACTCCACTAAAAAAGCCAAAAAACCCGAAATTATAAATTAAAGGGGTGTTTGGTTTAGTCTCAAAATGGGTCATATGGAGTCTATCATGGGTTGTAACCACTCAGCCAACTTTGGCTGAGTGTGTAGGGTTTATTAAGCCAATTAAATCACCACTTTTAGTGTTAAAATAAGTTTTTGTGCCCCTTTGTATTTCTGTCAAAATTTTATAAGCCACAAAGTAGCTAAACCACTTAAGCTGTTTAAACAGCTTAAGCATCATCTCTTTGTGCTTATTTCAGTCATATATAGCCTTTTCAAAACCACCTTGTTCTGTCCCTTTGGTTTGACCAAGTATAAGTCAAAGTTTGGCTTTGCAATTTTTTTAAGAACCCTCAATTTTAAGCTACAATATCAGCAGCTTATATTGTTTTCTAGACTCTCATACTTTGAAAATAAGCTCATTGACCACCCCTTTTAATCTGTTTGTGCTTGGATTTGGCTAATAAGCTCTTTAGAGCTTATTGCATAAGCTCAAAAAGGACCCCTAGCCACTGCCTTGCATTTCCCCTGGTGCTGAGCACCTAGATTCAGCACTCCTTATCTAGCTTATTTTGTATTAAGCTCTTAGTTATTTTAGCTTTTATCTGTAGCTTATTACTAGTTCTTTAAATCCCCAAAATCTTATAGCTTATCTCACCCTTTAGCTTAGCTTATTTAAGGCTTAAAGTTCCCTTTTTTCTGTTTTCTTTTAAAAACTGTCAACATAGCTTATTTCCTTTCCAGCTTATTTTAGGGCTTATTCTAGGTTGCCTTAGCTTATTTAGGACTCCCCTTAGCCTTATTAACTGTCTTCCTTATAAGTTTTAGCTTATTTAGTGGGCTTAAATCTCAAAAAGAAAGCAAAATAAGCTCTTAAGCTTAATAAGCTACTGCAGTCACAAAAAGCTCACTTTTCTAGCTTATTAAGTTAGATTGAGGCTAAGTGCTAATTATGAAAATTACTCCCCTTGAGCCCCTTAACAACTTTGCTTTTATAGCTTGTTGATAATAAGCTGGTTGGACTTAGGTTGTAAGTCGGGGTCCACCTCAGGGACCAATTGTGTAATTTTCTCTTTTATAGTTAGCAGAGTTAGTCCCCCTTGTTAGTCTGTTGTTTCCCCGTTAGTCCTTGTGTCCTTTTCACTGTTAGTCCCTATAGTTAACTTTTGTTAGTTTATTTAATTTAATTAATATAAATTAGGTTTAAAATTAATTAGTTTAATTACTTTTTATTTAAACAGTAACTTTTGGGCATTTTTATATTTTTAGAATTGTTAA
>BQNB010206359.1:0-10552 GCA_026074375.1 Tanacetum coccineum | reverse complement strand
CTATGTGTTAAGTATGAGTGCTTATTTTTCCCATTTTTCTTGCTTATTTAGTGTTAACAGTTAGTGGCTTTTAGCTTTTAAATTTAGTTTGGTGTTCTGTCATTTAAGCCCTTTTTAAGCTTATTTAGCTGTCACAATTTAGCTTGTTAGTGCTTATTAGGAAAGTTTAGACAACTCCTTTAGCTTTTTAGTCCTAGCTTAGCTTAAGTGTCCAAAGTATTCAAGACTTAGCCACATTCTTTTTTGCCTTTAAGCTAAATTTTAACTTCTGTCCGTTTTTAAAAGCTGATTTTTAGCTTATTTATTAGCTTTTAGAAAAAGTTGTAGTTGTGAAAGTTGTTAAGCTCCATAAGCTTAACAACTTTGTTTCACAAAGTTTTTCAAAAAAAAAAGAAAGGAGACAAGGGGTGACCCGGGTGAGCAAGACTCGAACCCGGGTCTCTACCCTCGTACACCTCTCTTTTATAAACATCACATACCGCTGCGCCCTTGGGACTTTTTCATTATAGTCCCAAGGGCCAAGGTATTTAAGGGTGTTTTTGGCTATAAAGCCTATAAGCTGTTACAGCTTATTTACGGGCTTATTTATAAGCAAACTTTAGGTTTCTTATTTTTCGTAGGTTTATTATAGTGTAAAGTATTTTTAGTAAAATTTTCAGAATTTTTAAAGGTCGTTTAGTATTTTTTACAATTTAATTTCGTTATAAGTTTAAAAAATTCATAAAAAATTCAAAAATTATCAAAAAAATATTTTTCTTTTTTAGAAAATTTTCTTTAGCCATATGGTTTGTAGGAAAAATATAAAAGTTTTCGTGGGGTCATTTTTGTAACTTTTTTATTTTTAAAGAACGGGGTCGGGTGCGGTTTTTGTCTTGACTCGTTTTTGGGTCAAACGACCTCCGTTTTCGGTCTAGTCTTTTTCATTCTTCGTTATTTGTCCCCTAGAATAGTTTAGAAGTGAAAATTTCTTCGTAGGGTTAATTTTGAAGATTTTAGGTTTTTCCCCCTTTGTTCGGGGTCTGTGCTCTCGTTTTTTTAGCTTAATTTCATATTTTTTTTTGGATTTTCTTAAACGTTTTTGTTTGTTATTGTCTAATCTACCTTTCCACACTCTCAAATCAATTCTCTCCTTCAAACTCAAATCTCCCGACTGTATCGATTTTCCAGCACAGCCTCATTGGGGATTAACGACCCGGAAATAGTCTATACTGCTCCTGGCATCATTGATTTTAGTTTTCTTTTACTAATATATATTTTATTATATATTATATATATTTAGTAGAACTAAAATTAATCAATCAATTTTTGGCGCCGCTGCCGGGGAGGCTGTGATATCGACAATCGTTGCTGTTGATCATCTGTGTTTGAATTTGTGCATACTATCCTAAAAACTAAAAAAAATATAAAAAAAGAGTACAAAAATATTTTCATTTTCTTTTTAGTATAATTATCATTTAAAAAACTAAAAAAAAAGAAAAAATCAAAAATATAAAAACATTGTCTTTAAATTACAAATAAAATTCACAAATTGGTAAAATACCAAAATATAATTCATTTATGACAATAGACCTAACTTACAGGAACAATTTAGTGTTGATGTATGTGCACCGGTTTTCCTAAAATCCCAGGAAGTACGCCGTACTTTACCCAAGTACGCCGCACTTTCTGCATATTTTCACAAACAAAATCTTATTTCAAAGACCAAAACCAAAACCCCCAATCTGCTAGTCTTAGGTTCTATAATCATTTGGAATTGTATTTTTGTGTATTTGTAATTATCTAGTTTATCGTAATATTCGGGAAAAAAACATAAAATTTCTAGAAAAGTCGGCGCACTTTTCCTAAAGTACGTCGTACCTATCAAAAAAAATCTTCTATTTATTTGTCCTTATTTGCTATATATAATTAAATTAAAATTATCTAATATATAAATCTGTAAAAGTAAAAAAAATGAAAAAAATTTACTTTATTATTGAGAATATTATCCTAGAACCTTAATTATATATATAATGTCTTTTTGCAAAATGCTAACTATGTATAAATCTCCGATATTATGGAAAACAACTTGCAAGTCTAATATATAAATTAAATAAAAGTTTAAAAACAAGGACTTATAAGATTAAAACTATCCAGAAATAATCCGTCGAGAGTGAATCATTCAAATCTTTAACTCGGCATTCCTTCGTTAGTGACTTTATCGTTATAAATATACCTGAAGAGGATGTTGAACCCAAACAAATAATTCTCGATCCTGATGATCAGCCTATGTGGGAAAGTGCTAAGACTGTAGCACCAACTCCTAATTCTGCCATTATTCAACTCGATGTTGATGACAACTTTGTTAATTAAACATACCCACGTTTAATATATTCGGGAAAATAAATTCGATGGTTATATGCGGGCCGATCCGCATGACCACATTCGTGAATTCCTCACAATCTGCGACATGTTTAAATATGGTAAAACTCAAAGTGAAGCTGTCAAGCTTATGATCTTTCCACTATCCTTGTCTGATAAAGCTAGAACCTGGTTTAATGAACTTAATGAAGAGTCTATAACATCGTGGGAACAAATGAGAAAAGTTTTTATAAACAGATTCTTTCCACCTTCATTGTTTAACCGTCTTTTACTTGAATCAAGAAATTTTCTCTCCACTCGATGTGAAAGTCTAACCGACGCTTGGTTACGACTGAAGAGCATGCTTTGAAAATGTCATGGGCACGGGCTGACCAAGGGGGCTATTATTCAAATATTCTATCACGGTCTAGACGAACCCACTCAAGGAATCCTGGACATAACAGCCGAAGGAATCTTCCTCTACAAAACTCCAAATCAAGCTTTTTAATTTCTCGAGGACAAATACCTTTTCCAACCTGATTGGTCCATCTATTCTCAAAACGACATCATCGAAAATATGTTTCCTTCGCCGATGGAAGTGATAGAAATACTGATAATTCTCGATTTATGGAAAAATTAAAGGCTATGGATTCTCAAATTATAAGCTTAAATGAAGAATTGCAAGATATACGTAACAAATACAATGAGCTTAGAGAGGGAAACGCTTCTAAAAACCACCTGAACGATGACACGCCGATGTGTGAACGTCATGAAGCAAATTACATCCAATCTGAAGGTTATCAAAACTGAAATTCTCAGGATTTGTATTCTCACCAATCCCTTCATGATTCTAATGATTCTGAGAAATCGCTCACAGAATTAAACAATGATATGAGAAATAACCTCAAAGATTTCAAAATATGTGTCTGTAGCATAAGAACTATTCATTGGAAACTTTTTGCCAGAGACGATGGTAAAACCACTGGTGTTTTACCTATGAAAAAGTCTAAACCTATCACCAGAACCTCAATTTAAACTGATTTCGAAAAATAATGACTAAATGTTCTGATGATCAAGAGTTAAACAAATATGTTTTTTCCACACAAGAACAATTTTAACCGATATGATTTTAAAAATGAAGCAAAACGAAAATAATTTCCAAGCTAAAATTAAAAACATGGAAATAAAAATAGATGAGTGGGAGAAGTCTCAAAACATATATTTAGAACAAACCAATAGGACTGACCCACCTCCTCCTCAAGCTCACACCAAGCATGTGAATGTCGTATTCACCAGGAGTGGAAAATCCGATGATCATCCAAAAATTCAAAAAGATCCACCACCTTCTATTATCGTTAACAATAAAATCAAAAAAGACCGACCTATTAAAACATCAAAAGAAAACTGTCACATGATCAAAACAAAAGAGTATCCATACCGTGAGTATATACCAAAGACCTCGTACCCTCAACGTTTAAATGTGGATCATTCCCACTTGAACCGTATTGTCAAGGTATCTTGAATCAAGTTGAGTATAACAAAAAAAGACTAGTAGTAATAGTAAATAATAATAAACTTATAAAAAAACTAAAATATATATATAACAAAAAATTTGCAGTTTGATAAGTTTGATGTGCATGGGCCCGTGTGTTTCTTACTCGATTTCTGCATCCAAAAAGAATTTATCGAACTTTGTGGGTGTGTTCGCTGGAAACCCTCACGAGACTATAACTCGTCCACTCGGGACACCGAGGGGTTTAAAGGCTTGTTTGCATACGCTAAATGCAACGTGGAGCCTACGAAAGTGCCTTTAGTATTTTTTATTGTTTGCGATTGTTTTAGATTTCATATTAAATAAATAGGTGGAGCTTGGATTGGTGGTTGGCATTTTACACTTGGAGACTTATATAATTGGAGTATTATATTACATGTGGTAGAATACACATGCTTGGCGCTTAGTTTTGCGCCATATCCCACATAATTCAGCCAAGCACTTATGAGCCCCGGGAAGTTTCAATTTTACGCATTATGCTCTACTTAAGTCACAAAGAAAAAAAAGAACGTACTGTATCGATTTTCCAGCACAGCCTCGTTGGGGATAAACGACCCGGGAACATTCTATACTGCTTCCTGGTTTTATTGATTATTGGTGTTTTTTTAGATTACACTTATATATTTTATATTTTAATATATATTATATATATTATAGTTTAATTAATCTCCAATCATCCCTCCATGTTTGCCCTGCAATCTGGCCACATTTTTCAACTGATATTTTCTGGAAAATTTAAAAATTTATATATTGCTTTTCCAAAAACTTAAAAAATGAATATTGTTAGTAAGGCAAATCCACCCGGATTGACACTATAACTAGCACAAAATCTACCCACTTAAATTGTAAGGATTTAGAACTTAAGGAATTCGGGTACCCATCTTTGATACCCAAGATAATTTTTGCCTTTAGCTTGTTCGAGTTAGGGTTAAATGCAGTCATATGTGTCTATTCCATCCTTACGGATGTATACGTATGGTCTTTGTCGCCTTTTCTACAACATTAATATTGGTATAAAATTATATGAGTGGGCCAGTAATTTAGTAGCTCCAGAACTTGTGCTTGATCATCATTTACTAGACCACAGTAAGGTTAATTTATAGACAAAGTCGTGTGATAAGAGGTGAAATAAATCCCTATCTAATCATGTATCTGTAGCACTCGCTTTTAGTGTTGAGATCCCCAATGTATCCCAAGAGCAAGAAAAATGTGCTCGATGAAGAAAAAGTTTTGTGCTAACATTAGTTATCGCAGTATTTAAAAAAAGAAAAAAAAGAGAAAAGAAAAAATAATAATAAAATTTCAAAGTATAAGGCAAAGTTCTGGCTCATGGAATCAAGTATTTGCTATTTACCCTCATCAATATCACGTTTTGCCTCTTTGAGATTTTTGTCTAGGTGCTCACGCCGCAACGGGCATGTTTATGTGTCTAGTACAAGCCTATGGTAGCTGCCTAGATTATGTATGTGCATTTGAGTGACTTCACAAATATAAAACCCTATCTGAGTGACTCGTGTGAATTTAAAAACAAACACTTTCCCTAAGTGAGGTGCTATGTTATATGTCTATGCCTGAAAAGTTATAAAACTAATAAACACTTGTTAATGCTAAAATGAATTTTTCTCCATGTCACAATAAATGATCTTGTTTTTTTCGCTTTAATTGCTTGA
Organism: Tanacetum coccineum; assembly: GCA_026074375.1. Classification (NCBI taxonomy): domain Eukaryota; kingdom Viridiplantae; phylum Streptophyta; class Magnoliopsida; order Asterales; family Asteraceae; genus Tanacetum; species Tanacetum coccineum. The sequence continues at coordinate 4,993 of BQNB010206359.1, read as the reverse complement.
GGGTAAGCAATATCTAAGTGTGGAAGGATTTGATAACGCCTAAATTATACAAGTTTTCAGTGGCGTTATTTGCATTTATTTGATCATTTTTCGTGGGCATTCGATACTTAATCAAGTATATTTGATATTATATGTTCTAGGTACGTGTCGTGGAATAAAACGGAAGAATACACAAAGATATGGAGCTTAAAAGTACACTTGAAGACATCCGGAGTTCAAATGGAACAAAACCAAGTATTTATACACAACGAAAAGCAAGTATAAGAAAATTAAAGGGCAAAATCTGAAAAGACCATAAGTTCGCCGCACTTTAACCCAGTGCGCCGCACTTTCCTCAAATGTCAAAGAATTAAAAGTCTCGTCAAAGAAGTGCATTAAACTCCTCAATGCGCGCACATTTACTAAGTGCGCCGCACTTCCCTTTGAAGAATTAAATGATACCAGCATTAACTCACCATGTGCGCCGCACTTATTCCTAAGTGCGTCGCACTTTTGCCCGATTTCAGCCTATAAAAGGAGGCCTTGGCTCCCTCATTTTACACAACTCTCACACACAATCCCCCATTCGTTTAGAACCACTAGAAGGGGTGTTTTTGGTGATAAAGGCCTGAGAACCTTTGATCCAAACCACCTTGATAACACAAATCATCACCACCATTAGAATCAAAGTTCTTGAAGAAGTTGGATAGTCTTGGTTGAAGTTCATCATTGTTCTTAGGTTTTGATCCATCGAAGAGGCATAGTTGTAGTGTTATTTCGAATCTATAAACGATTGTGACGGAATTGTTCATAATTTCCGGATTTTGCTTTGAATATAATAAAGTGTTCTTGGAAAATTCTTATGAAATCACCATACTTTGCTCTTGGAATTGGTATGAATCTTGTTACTCTTTTGAATATAATCTTTGTTGAATCCATGATGAATGTTATGAATTTTGTTGCTTTGGTCATGGAGTAGTAATCTTATGTTTGTTTGGGCATATTGTGATCTTTGATATGGAGCGTTTGGATATGTGTTTATTGAAATGGTTAAACATGATTTTCTAAGTGTAAAGGCCGAAAAGATACTTATGAACTTATGTTTTATCATTCCACTTAATATATTGGTTATAATAACTTATAAAGGCCGAAAGGATTTGTTATTATTAATCGATATAATCACTAGTTATATTTAAAGGCCGAAAGGATTTATAACTTGTGATAACTCTATTTTCTAAACTTATAAACACTATCCTAAACACTTCATTGTCTTAGTGATCATTGCCTAAACAAACATACTTTGATCATTTGCTTGAATCATCCTTTTGTTGCTTTCCTTGCAATAGTCAATTTATGAACGTTTTGGTTAATTTGATCCGTAACAATCTTATTAACCTTAGCACCTTAATTACAAACTGTGAAAACTTTAATTCTCGTGGAACGTCTTGGACTTACCTAAAGCTACACTATACACGAACAGGTATACTTTCCGAGTGTTGTATTTTTAGTAAAAATCAGTATTTCTAGTATTATAAATTTAAAGCTTGTAAAACACACCATCAAGTTTTTTAAGTACGGCGTACTTCCTGGGTTTTCAGGAAAATCGGCGCACAAATAGGATGTGTGGCGTACTTCCTAGAAAAAAGGGATTTTTTGGGTTTCGTTTGCCAGAAAACGGTACGGCGAGTTTGAAAATTTTGTAAAACAAAATAGCACCAGAAATAAGCAACAAACTGATAACAACTTAAACAATTCCCCGGCAGCGGCGCCAAAAACTTGATGGTGTGTTTTACAAGCTTTAAATTTATAATACTAGAAATACCGATTTTTACTAAAAACACAACACTCGGGAAGTATACCCATTCGTGTATAGTATAGATTTGGGTAAGTCCAGGTCATTCCACGGGAATTGAAGTTTTCACAGTTTGTAATTAAGGTGCTAAGGTTAATAAGATTGTCACGGATCAAATTAACCAAAACGTTCATAAATTGACTATTGCAAGGAAAGCAATAAAATGATGATTCAAGCAAATGATTAAAGTATGTTTGTTTAGGCAATGATCACTAAGACAATGAAGTGTTTAGGATAGTGTTTATAAGTTTAGAAAATAGAGTTATCACAAGTTATAAATCCTTTCGGCCTTTAAATATAACTAGTGATTATATCGATTAATAATAACAAATCATTTCGGCCTTTATAAGTTATTATAACCAATATATTAAGTGGAATGATAAAACATAAGTTCATAAGTATCCTTTCGGCCTTTACACTTAGAAAATCATGTTTAACCATTTCAATAAACACATATCCAAATGCTCCATATCAAAGATCACAATATGCCCAAACAAACATAAGATTACTACTCCATGATCAAAGTAACAAAATTCATAACATTCATCATGGATTCAACAAAGATTATATTCAAAAGAGTAACAAGATTCATACCATATCCAAGAGCAAAGTATGGTGATTTCACAAGAATTTCCCAAGAACACTTTATTATATTGGGTTTTTGGCTTTAAATAGCCACGTACTTTTTCAAATATACCCATATGGTACGTGTACTAAATTTATTATCCATATGGTACATGAACTTTACATTTCGTGTCAATATGGTACATTTATTACCTGCTACTTGTAAAACCGGTTACTTTTTTAGGAATTTTTTTTTTAACTTTTTAAATATTTTTTTTTCATTATTTCGAAAAAAGTAATTTTTTTTACAAAATTAAAAAAAAATCGCACTTTTTTAGAACTTAATTTTGTAAACAAATTTACATTTTTTTGTACTTTTTAAATTTAAAAAATATTTTTTTTAACATTATGATTCCGTAAAAATTAATTTTTTTTACAACTTTTTTTAAACAAAATTGTACTTTTTAAAATCTTAATTTAATTTTTTTTTTAAATAATCGAATTTTTTTTCTTACGGAATTATTTTTAAAGTTAAGAAAATTTTAAAAAATTAAAACATTTTTACCGTTTTCTTCGAAAAAATAAAAACATTTTTTAAAAATTTTAAAAGTTAAAACAATTTTTTAAAGTTAAGAAAAATCTAAAATATAAAAAAAAACTAAACGTTTTCCTTTGAAAAAATAAAAAAATTCAAAATTTTTTTAACGATTTTATACAATTTTACGTTTTAAAAAGTACGAAATATTTTTTAAAAGTTTTGCAAAAAAATTCTAAATTTAGTACACGTACCATATGGGTACATTTGAGAAGATGATGAATAGTGTTAGGATGCCACGTAAGCGTTTAGCCTGTTAAACAGGTGGAAAATTCAGTTTACGTACCATATTGACACGAAATGCAAAGTTCGTGTATGATATGGGCAATAAATTTAGTACACATACCATATTGGTACATTTGAGAAAGTACGTGGCTATTTAAAGCCAAAAACCCTTTTAAATACTCCCTCCGTCCCAAAATTATAGTCCATGTTTCCTTTTTGAGATGTCCCAATTTAATTGTCCACTACTAAAAATAGATAGGAAAGTTTGATCAAGTTTACCATATTACCCTTACTTGAAATTATAATTACAAACTTTAAAGAAGACTTTAATTAATTAGCTAAGGGTAAAACTGTCATTCTGCTAAAAAGTAAGAAAGAGAAAATTTTAATAAATGCATTTTTCTTAAACTGTGTGTTTTTTGTCGGGAGACAATAATTTTGGGACGGAGGGAGTAATAGAATACCTTGGCAAAGTGCTTCCCGGGTTTGTAAGTAAATTGCAAAAGTGTCAAGAGCATCCTTAAAGTTCCGGAATGTTTCTTTTTTAATAGCCTGCAATAATGTATCATGAATAAACCGACGGAAAGTCATAATTTCACCACATTTACTAATGAAGATATCAATTTGGTTTATTATAAAATTCTGGGTCAAAAGGGCCAAAAGTGATCCAAAGTGCCTTTTTTTGTTCACATCACTTCACAAATTTTCTACATTCAAATAAATTAACATAATAGTTTATGGATGTAAAAATGATAGATCAGTTGTGATGTTAAGAAATCAAACACTTGTAATATATAAACACAAACAGAAACTAACCCTAACTACCAAAGAATAGAATAATGTATAAAAGAATTGTTTATATGTTACTGTTCATTTAGAGAGAGGCAGAGAAGTCAACAAATGTAATAATGTTTAATGGCTTGCATCGTGGAATTCAATAAAATGGCCAGAATAGTTGTTTGCGTCTCTCAAATAAGTTGTATAATTAAAGTTGTTTAGGGCCCGATTGGTTTGTAGATGGGTTTATGATTAGGATTAGGATTTAGATTTGAATTTGGTTTAGGATTTGAATTTGAATTTAATGTATGAGAGAGAAAATAATATTTAATGATATATTATAAAAAAAATATGAATTAATATCAAAATATATAATATAAAGTATAAGAAAAGAAATAATGAATGATTGAAGATTTGTAAGGTCCCACAAAAAAAGAATCAAGTCAGAAATGTAATGTGGAGGGTCGGGGATTATGCATGCTCACATTTTCTGATTTAAATCAAAGTCAACACCTAATATTATCACACCAAACATGGGTTTTTGCTTCAAGTCTCAATTTTAAAAGCAAAAGAGGCATACCAAACGCCTCATTAATGTATGTTTATATTGTATTTCATTCATTTGTTGTTCTTGTTTAATCGTAGGTTTTTCATTAAAAATAAATTAGAACAAACAAATACACAATGGTCCTTTGTAATATTTGTTGAGATCCATGAAGTTCGTTATTCTTTCGAGCAAGTAATCAAAAAGCATAAGAAAGTTCATCATCGGTTAAAATTATAACTTCAATTGTCACAAATCGAAAATCGGCATAAAAGTTATACACAACTCTCGTCTAGTTAATTCTACTGCATCTGCCCTTTCCAAAGCAGCATTTCGCATACATGTGGGCAACTTCTCCTAGAGCCCACTCGAAACCCTTGTCGGTATAAAACAAAGTGAGAAACCCCTAATCTTCAAACACCCTAATCAATTTTCCTCCCTTCAACCCCTCCCCATC
>BQNB010206357.1:0-10552 GCA_026074375.1 Tanacetum coccineum | reverse complement strand
TTGATGGCAAGAGCAAATGGTGTTGATCCAGACAAGATTCCATATTACGTAATGTGGAACATATCGGTATGGAATAAAGACCACCCAGATGCATACAACTGGATTGAAGCAAATGGACAGTGGCTCTATGACAATTTTGATCATTGTGACGTAGAAACATCAGATGATGATGACGATGCTAGATCACTCTGGTCTTCAGATGACGATGAACACTTCGGTCCATTCGAAGATGACCCGACACACCCTGATGCTCGTTAGAGTCCATGAAGAAGGCTAAACATTTAATGTTTAGTATAATAATATTTTAAGTGTGTTTTATTTGCTTAATTATGTTTAATATCTCTAGTATGTTCTAGTGTGGAATAATGACATATGCAATGATGTCATGCCTTAAATGATGTAAGTGCTTATGTCATAAAGCAATTATGTAAAAAAATTAGTTTGCTTGTACTATAAGCTTGTGTGTTGTACCAATCTAGGCTATAAATAGCCATGTATCTTGCCATTGTAAGGCATCAAAATTTGAAGTAATATATGTGTGTTTCTTATACTTCTCTCTCTACAATCTTCTCTCTATAAGTTTCTTCTACATATAGTCTAGTCTTCCATAGGTCTTACAGGTCTTCTATATATCTGCACAACTCCCCCCACCCTTCAATGCAATGATAGTTTAGGTGGTGGTGGTGATGTTGGTGGGGGTTTATGTGGTGATGGTGGAGTCTTGTGTGGTGGTGATAGCGGTTGACTTGGCTCTGCTTTTGGGTACAAGACATAATAGTCAAATTTTCCCGAAGGTTCTCCAAGAAGTCTAACTGTTAGATCATCCTTTTCATACCTTCTTTTGAGTTTTTGTTGCGAGGATTTCCGCTTCTTAGGAAGATCTTCATCATCATCAATTTTTGCGGCTTCATCTAGGCAACTTTCACAATTACATACATCCCACCATATGTGTTTAACTTCTTGATCAGGCTCATAGTCTGTTGGTGTGATCATATGAATCCCTGTGGGAAAAACATTTTCTGAATTGGGTTATGCAAATCTATACCACATAAACCTGGCTCTGATACCAAAGGGTGGGGGAGTTGTGCAGATCTATAGAAGACCTGTAAGAACTATGGAAGACTAGACTATATGTAGAAGAAACTTATAGAGAGAAGATTGTAGAGAGAAGATTGTAGAGAGAGAAGTATAAGAAACACACATACATTACTTCAAATTTTGATGCCTTACAATGGCAAGATACATGGCTATTTATAGCCTTGATTGGTACAACACACAAGCTTATAGTACAAGCAAACTAACTTTTTTACATAATTGCCTTATGACATAAGCGCTTACATCATTTAAGGCATCATATGTCATTATTCCACACTAGAACATACTAGAGATATTAAACATAATTAAGCAAATAAAAAACACTTAAAATATTATTATACTAAACATTAAATGTTTAGCCTTCTTCATGGACTCCAACGAGCATCAGGGTGTGTCGGGTCATCTTCGAATGGATCAAAGTGTTCATCGTCATCTGAAGACCAGAGTGATCTAGCATCGTCATCATCATCTGATGTATAAAGCAATATGGGGCGTGGTACATAACTGATCCATCATCATTAACGGCTTTAGGTAGTAGGAAAGACCATGGCCTTCGAAACATTACCAGTACCTAAGTCCCTTTTCTGGTGGTTGTTAACCATCTGGTCCATTGGTGATGTGGGACAAACCATTGTAGCATAGTAAGTAAATATTTAGAGTGGGGGGAAACATCCTTAAACTGGCTCTTAACGACATATGATAAGAGTTTTTCTGCATTGAAGGTTATGCCAATCGTGAAGCTTTCAAATAGGTAGTAGAAGAAGTACAGTGCTTCTTTTGGAAACCTCCATAGGTCATGGATGTGGAAGATGTTGAGGAATGGGTAGTCTGGGTAAAACCTGAGGCCTTTTATGCATAACCTATGGTTTTTGAGGAGGATAGTAAGAAACGTTTTGTAGCATAATCTAGCTCTTTTCTCAAAAGTCAAGTCTCCAATCGTTTCAACTATCTCCTCTGGTTGATCAAAAACAGCGATCGGTGGAGTGGGGGTGGAAGAAGATCCTTCTTCCTTATGGGAAGTGACCAAGAACACCATTAAGAGAAGGTGTGGAGTGTGTTTTTGAACGTGGCTTGCATCTTTTAGGTAGTTTTCTTCTGATTTATAGGCCTTTTGGACGAGAGAGATAGTCTGCCAGGACATTTTCTGTTCCTTTGATGTGTTTTACTGTGAGAACCAATTTGACCACCTTAAAAGTTGTGCATGAGGGAGCATATTTCTTTTTAACTGTAGCATGCGTGGAAAAGAAGACATGTCCATTTCAACTTGGAACTCATGCCCTATTAGATGAAACTGGAACTTCTCAATGCCTCGTTTGACTGCAAGGATTTCTTTAAACGTGAAGTGATAATGCTGCTCAGATGCTTTAAACGTGCCACTCTTGTATCCACAAACGTGTCTTTTATTATTATTATCTTGAACAAGTAGGACAGCTCCCCAACACTCATCACTTGCATCTGTCCGTAGGATTCTTTTTTTTGCGAAGGCAGGAATCTTTAGTGGAGGCATCTTTTCTGCTAGGCACTTGATCGCTTTCACTGCTTCAGTTTGTCTTGACGTCCACTATGGGGGATTCTTTTTTAACATGGGGAACAACAGGGCTGTATGATGTGACAGTTTTGGCAAAAAATCTGCCATATAGTTGACTAACCCAAGGAACTTCCGAATAATCTTTTGTGAAGATAATTCATCTGGGAACTTTAGTAATTCTTAGGCCACATGTGGTTGGGGCTGGTATTTCCCGTCAAAGATTTCCATGCAAAGAAACTGGATTGTAGTCACTCCAACTTCCATCTTCTTCTAGCATAACATAATCCCATACTTGGTGACTAGAGAATAAAAACTTATGAAAGTTAATTATGCATGAGATGTTCATTCTGGGCAAAACAGAGGATATCATCAAAGTATACTAGTGTATTGCGAGGTATTGGCTCAAAAAAATTAGGATTATCATGCTTTTTGGAAAGCTGATGGAGCATTTTTTAAACCAAATGGCATTACTTTCCACTGGTAATGATGATCTGGTATACAAAACGCCGTTTTTAGTCTGTCTTCAGGCTTGATACCTAACTGCCAAAACCCAGATTTGAGATCAAACTTAGAAAGAACTTTAGCATCTGCCAAGTGCTGAAACAAGGATTTCTTTTACGAGAGTAGGAATTTATCATCAGCTAAAAATGATTTAGAGGCTGATAATTAATAACCAATCTTAGTTTTCCATGAACTTGCTCGCTTTTCTTTTTGACATAAAAGGCTTCACATGCCCATGGTGAGGTAGTGGGTTCAATAATGCCTTGGGAAACCAGTTGTTCACACTCTTCTTTAGCAAGTTGGTAATGATTAAGGTTCATTCCAGGGTGACTTACTTTTGTAGGGTTGACATCTTTGTTTTGTTTAAAAGGGAGTGAGACAAAAAAAATGAAGGATTCAACCATAACGGTGAAGGGTGTTTGGTTAGGAATTCGGTATGGGAGGAGGCACAACAGGTTTGGATGAGTCTTTGCTTTATACTGCTGATATTGAATATGGGTAGGGTGATGCTTGCGACAAAAAGGCGATGCATGGCTGTCCAAGATTAAAAAAGCTTTTGTAATGAAGACCTTCACTTGACCAACGTAAGTTTGGTAGTTTATGCAGGATGTCAAAACCAATCCAAGATCTGTTCCAATGGAGCTTTGAGCCTAGGAGCCTACTTTTATTACACATTTTGGAAACAACCGAATATTACTAGGGACGCTTATTGTCAATACAATTTTATTCCCATTGGCACCATGAAATTCTGGTGGTGAGGCTTCCATAGTGATCTGGGAGGATTGTTAGGATTCAAAAAGGAGACTGAAAACCGTATATGAAAGAATGCCCAATAACCGGAATAGGCTTGGCGTATTCATCCTTAGGAGGTTAATTTTGCTAGTGGCAATGGTGGGTCTTCTTGTATTGGTAAGACGTGCGGTATTGGGTTGATCATGTGGACCCCAAAATCATAATCACTTTCAAGTGAATCTGTGTCAGAATCCTCATCGGATGAAAAATCTGAGTAGGCGATCATGCACAAGACTGAGTCACTGGGCTCATCATCTAGAGAATAAAGTGACTCTAGATCAGAAACATCAACTGGTTCTACTTGATTTAAAGCCTGGATCAGTGCCTGAGATCTTTTCTTATCCGAATAATTTCTTGCAAAATGACCTCTTTTTTGGCAAATGAAGCACCTGTCAGATGTTCTGCCTCGTTGCTTTTTCTTTCTTATGAATTTCCACTCATTGCTGCTTCGTCTAAAAACCGGGGTTTTGCTAGAAGAAGACTTTAAAATGCTTTTATAGTGGAATTTTCTTTTTGTGTAAGTACAACGCATATGACTTTATCTTTACATTTTATCTACAGGTATTTGTCATCACATGCTGTTCCAAGGCGTTTTCCAGTTCTTTCGAATTCAGCAAGGAACCTTTTCTGGTTGCAAAGTTTTGCCAAAGCATTAAGAATTAACTGGTACAGCTCGCCAAGGGTTGTTTAGGCTATTGTGACATTTCTTGTTCTAAAGCCGCGATATGCTTCGTTTTCCAAGAGATTCTGGAAGGCTTAAGAAGACTTCTTTAGATTGACATCAACTACTCCATCTAAACATTAGAATGCTAGGACTAGCGATCATAGGTTTTTCTAAATCTTCTTCTGGAAGGAACAACACTTCATCTTGAGGAAGTCTTCTCTACATAGGCTGTGTGTTCCCACGGGGTCCTACACCCACACAACATCACCATCACTAAACATATGGGCGTCAGAACAAAGAAGGCTTAAACCATCCACCAGAAAGGAGCCAACCTTTTCACAAGAAAGGAGACGTCTTTGGAGCCTGGTTAAGAATCTCTTTATGACTACATCAATGGTATAATACTGCAATTCTGCAGTACATCACGTTAGCATCTCGATGCTTCTTTCACGTCATTTTGATGGTGGTACATCGTCGAAAGTGAAGTATTGTTTTATGTCGGACTTTGGGAACTCTGTGGGAGTCTCTTGGTTTGGGTTTTCCTGGTGTTCTTCATATTCTTCTGCATCAAACTGGACTGTTGATTCTGCATTTTTCGGTTCAGCCATGAACAAATGTTCAAATGATTCAACATTGTCAAATTCTTCATAGTCCTTTTGGGGCTTGATGACTGGGGTAATGAATTGGGTGTTTTAGGGCTTGTCGGTTTGGGTGAGTGAGTTTAAGAACATTGAAATAGTGTTCACCTTCTGAATCGAGAGGACATCAGGGGTTTTTGTTGAAGCAACAACGTCAGCAATAGATTATGATTCTTGTGAAAAGGTTGGCTCCTTTCTGGTAGATGGTTTTAGCCTTATTTGTTCTGACGCCCATATGTTTAGTGATGTTGATGTTGTGTGGGTGTAGGACCGGGGTAATGGTTGTGGGTTAAATGAGACACCTACAAAAGGGGTTGATGGTAACCTCTATAGATCATCAATAAGAGAGGTGATTCTCTTTTGTTTATGTTGACGTTCTAGATCTTAGAGTTCATTCTTTAAGCTCTTCATTTCAGCCTCTTTCTGGGAGATAGAGGATGAAGGTTAAGTTGTAGGCGAGGTTCGAATGATTTGGATGATTTCTTGGTGAAGTTCTTGGATTTTGAAATGGAGTTCATTGATGATACTCTTAAGGGATCTAACTCTTGATGAAAGATACTCTTGACTATTTGTGATCATACCTTGTTGTGAGAGAATTTTCACAAGAACTTTGTTTTGAGCAACAGCATTTTCATTCTGCCAATCCAGGGTGGCTTCAGCGGGACTGATTGTGTTTGCATGCCTAGTTAGACCGATAGTTTTTGGGTTTTTTATCTTCCAATCATGTTTAGTACGATTATCAAGGTGTTCAAAGGCAGTGAGGGCTGGGAATTCTTGCTCATATTCCTGTGAATATGAACATGAAGGATCTTTGGTTATTGGAAACACCGGTGAGTCTTAATGGAGGATGGATAAGGCCTTTTGGTTATATGGTGATAGTTTCGGTGGTGGTGGTGATGTTGGCGGGGGTTTATGTGGTGATGGTGGAGTCTTGTGTGGTGGTGATGGCGGTTGAATTGGCTATGCTTTTGGGTACAAGACATAATAGTCAAATTTTCCCGAAGGTTCTCCAAGAAGTCCAACTGTTGGATCACCTTTTTCATACCTTCTTTTGAGTTTTTGTTGCGAGGATTTCCGCTTCTTAGGAAGATCTTCATCATCATCAATTTTTGCGGCTTCATCTAGGCAACTTTCACAATTGCATACATCCCACCATATGTGTTTAACTTCTTGAGCGGGCTCCTGATCTGTTGGTGTGATCATATGAATCCCTGTGGGAAAAACATTTTCTGACTTGGGTTGTGAGGATGAGAATTTGATCTCGACTAAGCCATTCTCGTGTCTCACAAATTCTGGAGCTGATGTTGACCGAACAGGAGCCTGATGAATCTGTTCATAATTAGTTATCCATTTTTCTGGAAGCAATTTAACTAATTCATCTCGGGATAACTGCCTGGGGACATAAGTACAGGTTGGTGTTGCGTTAGAGTCAACATCTATTAACAAAGCATCTCCTGCATTATCTTGTCCTGGAACCAGAATGTCTAGCGAATGATTTTGGACTCGGTAGGCCATTTGGTAATGAAAGGTAGCCTGGAACGTATTCACTTGAGGTGTGCCACCAATCTGGATTTGGGCTTTGAGAGCTGTGAGTAATGATGGATCATTGAGAGGCATGTTGAAATTTGGGTAAAACGTGACAAAAATTGTTCCTGCATTTAAGGTAGTTTGTATGGTACCAATACATGCGTGTTGGTATTCTACAAACCTTGTATCAAGCAAGGCTATTCGAGAATATGCAGGAAGACCTTTTCTGCCATGAAAGGTTAATGCTAACCTTATAGCACCAAAATGAATATGTGTGTATCCTTGTGCTAAACAATGACGAGGAAGGTCCGATGGTAGTGACAAAGATACCAAGTGTTCAACCTGGGATGCTGGTAATTGATGGGAGTCAAATTTAGAGGTTTGGACGAATTCTTTGATTTGTTTGTTTGGTGCAGAACCTATCAATTGTTTGACTCTTTTTGTGATTGAACTGGTTGGCTTTGTGAAGATTTGGTAAGGGTTTACCAAAGGCATTTCACTTACGGGAATTCTGGAATCATCTGGAACATATGAAATTTCATATAGTTGATCTATTTTAGATGCAGATGACTGACGAAAGAAGATGAACGACTAAAGAGGTTGTTGCTACTCATGATTTTAAGAATTATAGACGTTATTTTCTAATTCTATACTCTCCCGGAGGAAACAACTGTGACCACTGTTGTCGACTTACATATCCTGCAACGACCCTGATAGAAGATAGAAAATAAATTACTCTAATTCTTAAAATTATATACTTTAAGGTTTTAAATTAAATTCTGAAGTTCTGATGTGAAAGATCAGCAACTAGGCTGCAATCACAAAGCATACTGATCAATAACTTAATTAAAAAAAGTATATGAGTACAAACATGATATGAGCGTACAAACATGGTATTATAGCCTTCATTTTACATGCAGTTTTGATAAGTCAAAATTGTGGACCATCTTAATAAATATCCAAAGTTAGTAACACAACGTTTGGGACCAACATGATTGGACTATTTTATTCACCATTCATACACTTTGTTACAAAAATAATAATAAATCGAAAAAGAAACAATAATGAATCTTTGTGACTTTTAAACTAGTGACTATTCGATACCTTGCTTCAGAGTCATAAAACCATGACCATGGTTTTAAAAGGCTCGCAAAGGTGCGAGGCGTGACCTCCATGCCACGCAATAGATCAAGGCTTGGGCTTAAGGCTTGACGTGAAATGAGGAGTGAAAAAACGTGATATGACGCGATAAAACGTAATGCGTTGAGGCTTTTTTGAATTCAATTTCGATAAAAATCGTATTTTTATATAGAAATGAAAAAGATTACATGCAAAGATAGTTTCTTGACTTTATTCCTTATGTATGACAATTTTTGTAAACTCAATATATTTGTAATATGATATAAATATATAAATTTATAAATATTTTCATATTTTGTGCCGCTTTAAGTCACGCCTTAAAAACGTCATGTCGCCATGGCTCACAAAGACGTGAGATTTGACCATGCCGTCACGCCATGCCTCACGCTATTTATAACCTTGCATAAAACCCACCCAAACAAACACATAGTAATAAAAAACAAATAAAACAAAACAGTTGGGTTAGTTATTACGGAGTATTATTATTATCATCTATGGATATCCAGAATAAGATAATACAGTTAATTGGTTTCATTATTGCTGTTATAATCCTCAGTTTCACAGGTATTACTAATAATCACCCACTTACATTCTTTTTTTAAAATATTTGAGGCTGGCGAGGGATACCCCGTTTGGGCTGCGTACATCTAACTTAAAAACTCGTCATTCCCGGGTAAACCATTTATCCGTTGTAACTGTAAGTCGTGAACTTGATATTGTTTTTGTTTATTTGGGAAAAATAAGATAAATGGATGGGAGTGTATTGGAAATGGGACTGATGAATACTAAAAATGAGATTGGTTGAACAAAAAAGTTGAAGATTTGTGGGTATTATTGACAAGGCTGAGGTTATTGCTTCTTTTAGTGTTTGGGGATCCTTAGATGTGAGGTTAGGTTAGTTACTGGTGGGAAAACTAAATGGGAGTTTGTTATTTAATCCGGCCGTTTGCCAATTTGTTGAACAGGTTTTAGACTAGTTGGAATTAACTTTTTTGAGGTTGATTTGTGTTTGGCTTAGTTATATTGTTGGTCCCTTTCTTATCATGATATTTTTTTTCCTTAAAAACCTGCAAACACCTATATGCAATGGATCTTGACCCCTTCGGTCCATCTTCGGTGAAATGGTGAATAATTGCTTTAGTTTTGAAGGTTCTAGTTTTACAAATATGTCTTAAGGGTGGAAGGGAACCTCAAGAGTCAAGACTGTCAGCTGTGACAGACTGCAGCTAACTGACTTTGAGCTAGGGATCATAATGGGACAAAATATTTCGCCCAAACTCCAAACTGCTAATTCCGAAGATAATTAATTAAGGAGGCAGACAAATAGTTGAGTCATTTTCTAATCATTAGAAAAAAGGAACTAAAAATCTAGTCTTTGAGTGGCTTCCATGCTTCTGAATTTGGAAAGTGAATTACTAACTGGATGTTACTGTATATCTTCTCTTTGGTTGAAACTTGAAATAAGGTCTGTTGACCTTCTACTCTAAGGGTAAACACCATAAATACTCTATGTACTATTCAAAAGAACCCATTATGCTTCCGGTATTATTTTTTGACTCATTCGGGTTATTGAAGTACCAAAAATGACTCATTCCACTTAATTATCAGGGGTAATTTGGTCATTTATTAAATCTTCATCTTCCACATCTTATAAACTCCGTCGACCACCATTATTTCCGATTGAACCCCATCAAACACCATCTAACAAGCCAAAACCACTGAACAATCACTTTTACTTTATTCCCTAAATCATATCATCATTAAAATAAGTCTTTTCATGCACATTATAATTAAGTTCTAACATTCATTTTCGTCACAGATCCAGGTTCCAACAATTGGCAAAAGGGTTTATATTCTCTTCCCAGCCAGGGCTTTATAAATCGACACATGATAAAACCTCACACATACATTGTTTTCTAGTTGTATTTTTAATAAACGATGGTGGAAGCAATTGATTTGTTTCTGAAGATTGGATTTGATAAATAAGCGGCTGAAGATTGGAGTGAGGCGAATGATGTCGGGTTATTCGGAATCTATGGTGAAAAAATGGAAGAAAGAGAAGACGATGGTGGTGGTGGATAGAGGTGGTGGTGGTGGATGTTGAAGAAGACAGAAGGGTATATAAGTCTTTTCATGAGGAAAATGAAGCATAATGAGTCATTTTCAATACTTCAATAACCAGAATGAGTCAAAAAATAATACCGGAAGCATACTGGGTTCTTTTGAATAGTACATAGAGTATTTATGGTGTTTACCCTAAAATGTGGCCCAAAGTAAAAAAAGAAAACTAGCCCAAAATTTGCCTGAATTCTGGCCCAAAGTAAAAAAAATATACAAAACGGTCGCTCAACTTTTAACTAATTACGATTTTCGTACACAAAAAATCCGGTAAAAAAATTAAAAAAAAACACGTCAAGTTTTTATTGTTCACAACTTTTTTATATTCATCAGCCAAAAAAAAAGATATCGAACCGTCCCAAAAAAAGAAAATATAGTAACGGGCTCCCATTTTGGGCCAGCCCGATTTTCACCGACTAAAACGAAGTCGTTTTGACTTCGGGCCACTTTGCTACAGTAACGAGCTCCCATTTTGGGCCAGCCCGATTTTGTTTTTTTATTATTATTTTGTTTTTGTTTTTTTTTAAAATTTGTATGCACAAAGTAGGA
>BQNB010206356.1:0-10552 GCA_026074375.1 Tanacetum coccineum | reverse complement strand
GTAGTTAATAATACATTATTATTCGCTTGTTGTGTAGGTTATGACTTATATGACTTGCAATGTTGATTGAGCTAATATATAAAAGTACATTATTGTCTTGCACCGTTGTAATACACATAGAGTTGGGTTTATATCGTAATTTTCTCCCGCGACGAAACGTGCAAGTACAATACTTTATGATAACCTTTTAAACATAATTAAAGTATGTTGCAATTTTTTAATGATGGAATTACGTGGGCGTAAAACCCCTTGAGTCAAGGGCGTCCATCTAGGGCTTGATTATTTCCTGTGACAAGGCTTAAGGTTTTGCACTACCTTGTTCGGGTTATAAATCTTTAGGGTCCGTTTAGTTTATAGATGAGTTTATGATTTGAATTTGGATTTGGATTTTGATTTAAATTTGGATTAGAATTAGAATTTGGATTTAATATATGAGAGAGAAAATATATTATAACACAACAATCCTTTTTGAAGTGACCAAATTTAGACTTTTTGTTGAATCCGTCGTTGTTACCATCATTCTTCCTTTTCTTTGCCTTGTTCTTGTTGTTATTCTTGTTCGTACCATCTTCTATCATATTAACCGAATAAGAACCAGCAATTTCTTTGCCCTTTCCTTTGCTACTTTCTTCCGCCCTTAGAGTTTCCTCTATGCGAAAGTGACTTCCAAGTTGTACCAGTGACAACTCATCCGTGTTGTGTTTTAAACTGTGTTTAAAATCCTTCCATGAGGGTGGAAGTTTGTCTATGATACTAGACACAGAAATGGATTCATCCGTATTCGTTGTGTAAACAGAATTTGAAAGAGTTCATGATATTGTTCCATCACAGACCTTGAATCAACCATCTTGTAATTATTAAAATTACTAACAAAAGAAATAAATATAATGATTTTCTTATAAAGCAGAAGTAAGTAGTACTATGTTGCAATAAACCCTGATAACATTTCACTTGAGAGGTTTCTGTATGAGCACTGCGGCGTTTGCAGGTTCAAAGAACAACGAAAGGAAAGACTTGATGAACCGGAGCTACAATCAATGCCTTTTACAGGAATAATTCACGGACTTCTGTAAGAGATAACTAAAGATCTATCATATATGATGCTTTCTATGGGCAAAGCAACGCGGGTGTCTTGCTTTTGGAAAGTTTCTGGAATGTTAGCTAGTGCAGCTAGTGTACTTGAGTTTCACACATGAAAGTGGTCTTTTATTACCGTTTCGTTGATTTTGTGAATCTTATGATATGTTCCACATGTGATCAACATGCTTAATTTAGAACTTCCTCTATGTGGAATACAAAAACGAGATGCTGAGCAATTTTTGATGGAATGTTCAATTTCATCGCATTAAGAAGTTAACATCTGTTTGGGAGTTCCCAATGCCAAAACTCTTTGATTATACGATTGAACATCAATCTGATGCAGTTGCCAGTTTTGTTTTAGTTTCAGAGAAACAATGATTACATACTCAACGGCCTAATGGGCTCTATTCCTTTTTGTGTTATCGACTTACCATTGGTCGTGATATAACGATAACGGTTCTTTCTTAAAATAGTGCGGATATAGGGATAACGGTTCTTTCTTAAAATAACATGTGTCTGATGTTGATACATAAGTTAGTACAATAACTGATTTTATGCTGCATATATATGGATAAATCTAACAATATACATGACCTCAGATTATTAAAGGAAAATCGGTGAGGCATCAAGCATACATGTAGGGAATACGGGAATTACCTTTTTGGTACCACATGCATTGAGAGATTGCGACTGTGATCAAGTGTTTTACGTCAGGGCCATGCCATCGGTATTCACTGAAAGTTAGCAAACATGGTTTCTTCAAACAAGTTTTTTGTACCAGTTCACCTTTTTATCAAACGTTCAAGTGGTAGATACTCAATAACAAAACTCTGGAAGGAATTTTGGATAATGGATACGACTTTACACGTAAACTGCCCATGGAAGTGACAAGGGCATAAATAACGCATTAAAAGTTTATGCAATGCTTTTATCAGTTTAGGGATGTAATTGATATTCTTCAATATGAATTATTGTCCTTTGATGAATTATAGAGTTACAATGAATCAGTTCCCGTACATATTCTTTATAGTAAGTCAACAATATTTTTTAAGTGTAAACAAATGCAAAGCGTTCGTATGCAAGTGTTTGGCTCTTAATTGGTTGAAGCAAATCAAACAGTGTTGGCATCGATTACCACACCAAGGTTCACCACAATATAGCCGATAATACAGAAAACAGTAAATATAACGAACACATCAACTGACACGCTTCAGCTACTCAGCCTACTCTTGCTAAAAACTTCAAGTACTATGATGTTTTAGCATAATTACAGTCTATATATATGGAGCCACACACAAAGTTGTCTAAGAGGAGGAGGAGGGGGGGTCCCATGCCTTGTTAGACGACCCGTGCCTTCATCGAAACAGGTGCCTCCTAGGCGGAGAGGAGGGCTTAGGATCGCCTTTACCCGGGGCGGGGGGGGGGGGATCATCATTTTTAATTTCTTCGACAAAGATTAGAAAATATATCTTTTATCGTCAATTTTAATTTCTCGTGAGCTTTACACATGGTCGCCGTTAGCTCAACTACAACATTAATCTATACTACATATAAAGGAAAAAAACCGCATTTGCTTAAAACTTAATCTTAACTAATTTATAATAATGTATATAGGACTTTATAAAAAAAGAAGTATTAAAAAAATTAAGACAAAAACATTACTTAAAAAGGAAATAGGAAATTAACAAAGTAGTACAGATTTGTTTTACTTTTGTTATGGAATCAAATAATACACATATAATTAAAGAAAAGCCTGGAAATTTATGTGCCATTAAAAATATAGGTCATTACAAGTATTGTTTCCATTGCTTATTATAATCTCTTTTGTAACATCTCATTTATTATGAGTTGAGATCAACATAGACCCAAAATTTAGCATAGACCCAATTAATCAATCCTAGCCACTCATTTTTTCATTAAAATAATAAAAACCTACTTTCCATCTATTTTTTAAAAATAAAATATCTTGCAAACGGTAAATATATCTATATCTATACTATTATATAAAGCATTTACAATGTGGGTCCCATCAAAAATTAAGATAAGGAGGTGCAATCTTGACCATCCATCTTATTTTAGAAAATCACATCATAGAGTGACATGTGTCACTTCTTAATTAAAAAATCACTTTTATTTTTAATTTGACATATCTTTTTATCTATTTATTTTTTTTATGATCTAATTTCACCGTATTTTTTAAAATTTCGTGATCTTTAATTCAACATCCATTTTGATATATTTTTATAAATTTTTAGCTTTTCACATTTTTAGTGGGTTTATTTTGAATTTTTTAACAACTTTAACTTTAATTTGAATACAAACTTGATTCGTAAAAGATATATACTTTTAGAGACAATGTTTGATTGGTAAGAGAGTGTGTGAGTCTTTATACAAGCGAGAATGATGTTAATATGATGTTGCGGGAAAGCTACGAAAACCCAAACAAACGAATTCTCTAAGCGGGTAGGGAATTGCGGAGCGAGTTGGGTTAGCAATTTTGTCGCCGCCGCTATGCGCGGGTATCCAACTAGTTTATGTTAATAGGTTGATATCTAGGTATACAAATGTTTTCTTACAGTGATTTGTATTTTGGTGTATGATCTTTAAGGATAGGATTATTTTGTAAAAAATATAAGTTGAAGGGTTAAAGGGGAATAGAGATAACGGTCCATTTTGTATTAACGTAGTGTCACGTCAGATTTTTTGCTAATCATGGCTACAAAAGGAATATTAGTATATTCCAAGCACACAAAAGAATAATTAAAAGATGAATGCCTACAAAAAGAAAAAGGGTAACTTCGATGCATTTTTAGACCATTTGCCTTTATAATAACCGTGCACGCACATGTTTTTTACATAAGAATTTCATTACGTATTAATATCGATTATTATTTTGTATAAATTTTGTTGGGCGAAATATTTGATTTTGTTTAATTGGCATGATGTTGTTTAAATTTAACGATTGATATTGTGTTTTGGATATTATTCATATTTAATAGTACGTAATAATCTTAAATTTTCATTTTCTGGATATCTTTATTTAAGCTCTAAGGAGGAATTATATGTGTCGTTGATATATGTATAATCTCGTATATTTATTTCTATATCACACTAACCCGTGGGGGCCGTGTCTTCATTTTGATATTTCAAACGCGTGTGTGCGGGTTAAACTTATAAAAAAGAATAACATGAGACGTTGGTTGAACGTGAATAGCTAAAAAAATATTTTTCCGGACATCCTTACTTAATCTCATAAAGAGAAATAACATGATTCGTTTGCATACGTACAATCTCGTGATTCTATTGACATATCACAGTAACTCGTGCATCTATTTTGAAATTTATAAATAACAAAAACATATAATTATTTAAAAAAATAAAGTCTAGAGAAATAAAGTATATAGACAATATATATTAAACTTATAAAGTTATTATAAAAATATATGAAAATTGATAAGTCTATTTAATCCTATGTAGTTTATTTAATTTAACAAACTACAATTTTATCAATTGTCCCTCCTCTTTTTAGTTTTTTTGTACAAAATCCGCATATGTGTTTTTTTTCCTTTTTTTTACTTGATGAAAATTATATGAGTTTTATCAAATAGTTTTAGTTTTGACTTTCTATTGTCCAATAAGATAACTCTTTAAAGATTTAATTTAATTTCATATTTTATATGTTCTTTGATATTATAAAAAATAACATTTATCATAGTCTTTATACACACATTAGCTACAGTAAGATTTTTTATATTAAATAAATTAATAAATTATTCTTAATGAACAGTAAAATATCATTATAAAAATTTGCTACAATATTCATTTTTTAATCCAATAATTATTTTTTATTCATATTCGATGGATTGATAGTTAGTGGGGATTTTTTTTATCTAATAATAATTATTTATTTATTCCCCATCCTTATCTCACATTTACTGGATTCACTATTTTCACTAACACACACAATCGCTACTCAAAAGATACGTGGCATTCATCAAATCAAATTACTCATCAAACCCACTAATTAAACCATTTGATAACCAGAGACATAGCATCAATTATTCAGTAAAAAAACAATGATTTATCCCAAATAACTCCGGCCACCAGGGGTTTCAATCACCATCAAGAACTTGATTGCAGGTCTTTAAATTTCTGAAGCGTGGTTTGATTATGTTTCTTAAGATTGTATTAATTTTTGCATTATTTTTAATTTTTATGATTTTCTTGAAAAATTTTGGGGTCATTTAGAAATCTATACATAAAGTGTATAAAGCATTGCTTTCTTTTATATTGTATTTAAAGATTTGATTCTAAATTTTGTGCTTGATCAGTGAGTATATATAAGTTTATTGCTGACCCTTGATACTTTTATTGCTCAAAATACTTTTGTTCAGTTAATTTTATTGCTTATCATTGCTTTGTTCTTCACTTCTCACTTACTTATTATGTTCTGGGAACGTGTATTCCGACGCTTCCATTTTGTTTTGGTTTTTTAGGTTCTGGATTGATTAAGAAGCAAGGGGATCATTCACAGAAGTTGTGGCATCTGCGAAGGTATTTGATATTAGTATGACATATATGTTACTTAAAGTATGTTAGGAATCATATTTGGTGCTGCAAAAATAAGGATTGTTTGGATTAGGTAATTACAGAAACAAAGAGTCATTGTATTAGCCTATTAGGTAATTACATAAACAACAGGTGGTTGGATACGGCCATAAAAACAACAAGAAATGTTTTAAGTAGACCGTAAAAGTATATATCAGGTTACTGTATAAATGAAGTAGGTTTGGATTGAGATAGTGCATAACTAAGATGTGTTTGTAGCGGATGATGGCCACTTAAGAACAAGGAGTAGACTAAAAATGCATATGCTCATTACACAAATGAGGAGTTTCAGGGGCATAATCAAAGTGTATCTATATATCAAATAGCTCACTCCAAAAAATGAATTGTATTTTTATCACATTACCTCAGAAATAAGAATAAGCTATGTATTGGATTAGGCTACTATAGAATTATGAATGAGGTGCATTCTGATTAGACTATTATAGAAGCGTTTTGGGCAAAACCAAGTTGTTGAAGTAACTAGATGTTTTTGGATTAGGTCACTGCATAAATAAAGTATTTGAATTAGGCTGTTGTATCATAGGGTGTGTTTGGTTTAAGCTGCTGCAAAAATAACATGCGTTTGGATTAGTTCATACCAAATTTATAGTATACAGTGCTCTGTGATGGTTCACAGTGACACGATGTTGCTAGAATCACAATGAGAATATTGTAGAATCTTAAGCGTATTAGGAAAGTTATTGGCATTCAGTAATAGCTCATTTTTCTACCAATATTAGTAAACTTAAAAAATTGTGTCAATAGGCGGAGTTGAACTTTTTGTAAACGGTGAGTTTTAATATAGTGTGAAATCATGAGGTCATTTTTTGTCATCTTGCATACTCTTTTTGACCAAACTGGCAGAAGAAGTCACATTGATACTTATGTTGTCTCGGGCGTTGAGCGGAAAAAGGAGATTGAGGTTAAAGTGGCTGCAGCGAGGCTGTTGCAAAAGAAACAAGATGTTGTAACTCAATATTTGTGTTTGTTTTAGATTGAGTACATGTTATAGTGTTTGGAATATGTTTCCCATATCAAAAAATTGTTGAACCTTAAAATGAGTACTTTTTTTTATTCTTATGTAATGCTAGACCTTATAAAACTTTATTTTGTGTGTGTTTTATATTTTAGATACCACGAAACAGAAATGGATGTTGATTTGTTACCGACTGATGTAAGTTAGCATTGTACTCGAGCCAACGTTTAAACCAGAGTTTCCTCCTCAAGGTAATCCTGACCAGTTTGTGACCTTTTTATCAAATATACATAATTTTCTTTCATATTATGAGACTTTTCGCATTCGATGAAGGAAAGTGAGGCTTAAGTATTCAGTGGTCGATATGTTAAAAGGGTCTCATATAATATGATAATTAATTATTAATCTTACAGGTGACACCCAAAGAAATTGTTGAATAAACAGTGGCAACTCTACGTAGGACTTTTCCAGCAGGAGTACCAGGAGTCGTGCACAACTGCAGGCATTGGACAAAAGTAAGCTAGCTTTTACTTTGCCGCATAATGAAGTTATTGGTTTTTTTGTCGATATACTTGCTCATTGTGACGCGTCATAGTGTGCTCCGAGTGAAACTGAGTACAAAAGTATGTACCATCCATATTTGATCAGATGATGGTACTCACTGGAGAATTTGTCATGAGCTTATTAAGATCCTATGATTCACTAATACTGTAGAAGCGAAGAGGGAGTCGAGATGTTCTTCAGGTATGCTTTCGTACTATCTTTATAAAAATGTTCCCAAAGATCGTAACAGATTAAACGCCTTAGGTTGTGAATGCATGTTAGAGTGTTTGGAATATGCTTCCCATATCAAAAAATTGGCTAAGCTTATTACATAGAGCCAGACAGCTTCGAATTTTCTTTGTTAGGCATTATCTGCTTAGAATTCCCACTAATTCGGTAGCCAAACATCTTTACACTTTCGAAAATGGTTATTTTGTTTAGGGGGTATTTAAATACAGTGGAGTTCGTTGTTTGTTTA
This sequence comes from Tanacetum coccineum, assembly GCA_026074375.1. Lineage (NCBI taxonomy): Eukaryota > Viridiplantae > Streptophyta > Magnoliopsida > Asterales > Asteraceae > Tanacetum > Tanacetum coccineum. The sequence goes on along the minus strand of BQNB010206356.1, from coordinate 2,867 downwards.
TTGTAAGTTTCAGGTAACACATACACACTTTGTCGTCAAGGTTTGGGTATTGAAAATCCTATTCTTTATGTACTTAGAAAGTATCCGTGTCTGCTTATCTTAGAGGTTATCTATGTAGTGTAAAGGAGTGTTAGGGATTATAGATGTGTTCTTAATTGTAAGAGATTTGTAGCACATACTTATGATCGTATATGATCTCTTATTTATATCGTTTTCTGTGCTTACATGTCGAACCCGTTTTTAAAATGAATTCTTTTGGTTTGACTTTTAGTTGATTATTGCCAATTTGACTTCACTACCTATTTATGTCATAGGATTAATGGATTATGACTATAGTAGTTGTTTCAAGTTCCGATAATGGTTGCTGTTTTAGATTCAAACGCTTGCCATTGCTTGCCATGAATTGATCGTCAACGTGTATTTCCTTAGGGTAGTTGTATATGGTTTAGATCGAATATGATTAACAGTCACGGGCATCTTTTAGATTAATGTTAATGGTTTCTTGAGAATACTTAGTTGAATTAGGCAATACACATTGAATGTTTCTAATGAATGTTGCAGTTTTTTCTATAATATTTCTTAATAATAATATGCAACTGTTACAGGGTCCAATTTGTGCATTGAAGAGACAATGTCACAGCTTGAAAAAATGACCACTAAGAGAAATGAAGATGTTGGGAATTTGGGAAAAACTATTGGCTGATCGAAGTGTGCATTTTCAGGAGCAGAATTATTTTCAGAACTGATCGTTTAACTTTTCCAGAGTATAATGCCATGTGCAAGTAATTATGTCAAATGTAATGTAAAAAATGTTTGTTGCCCGAGTTAGTGTCGTCGATAAAAACATGTTCTTTACTCAAATAAGATTGCTTTAATATTCTGTACAACAACTTCGATCACATACATTAACAAAAATATGTGGTACAATTTTAAAAAAAATTATTGTATTTAAAATGCGCCGCAGTGAAGCGCGGGTATCAAAAACTTGTTGGGAACAAAATGAAGTGATCTTGATTATTTAAAATTTGTAATTAAGCTATCATGACTTTGGATCCAGCCGGGTTTTTTATAAAGGGTCAACCCGCGGTCCATAATAAGAAACCCGCCCGGTTTAATTCCGAATCCGGTTACGAAACTCCCAAAAAACCGCTTACATCCGGACCGGTCCTTCGACCGGTTCCCGGTTCAACCGGTTGAACCGGCCGGTTCAACCCGGTTTTTAAAACATTGCTTTTATATATAAAAAGGAATGAAATCTATTAATTATTTAAATACTTAATTATAATTTAGACCTCTCACATTCTTGATTTTTACTTACTCCACACTTCATATAGGTAAAAGACTAAAAGTCATTGCACACACATTAACGATATTATACACGATCCGATCCGTTAGCCGTCCACCGATCTAATAGTACAACAACACAAAACAACCCCCAAAAATATTGGAGTGTAACAGTATATCAGGTAATAATAATCTATATTTATTCACTACAGTACTAGATTAAAATGTGAGAATCATAAACATATTACATTGAAACCTAAAAACTAATCCTCATTTCGTACTACAAAAATCATACCAGGTATGCAGATCTAGATATATCAAACTGAAACTATATATATAAAAAAATATAAGATATCACCGTAGGTTGTTGTTGCTGTATGTTATGAAATGATTGATCAAGTGTGGGTGAAATAAAAGACAGGTTGCAAGGCAAGATGTAACAGCATGAAGAAAGCACAGGATGCTGAGATAAAAGCCACAACATAAACCAACCGGAGAGCCATCTTGTTGATAGAAAGAAAGATACGGTTAGTTGGTTGATTGGTTGGTTTCAACGTTTGAATATGTATGTTATATGCATGAGAGGCAAAACACAAACTAGTGGGGGTGTTTTTTTTTATTTTTTAAATAAAGTCGGTTGTGAGTTAACCAACACGTGTCGCTTCTTTGGAGGGTGTGTTGTTCTATTCTATCGGATCTCAGCTTATTATTCAATTCTATTCTTACCCTTCACGTTTTGCCAACCAACTTTTGTTTCAGACATGTCAGACAAGTTGGGTTAAAACGTATCTTCTCCTTTACTATTTATGTCTACACCACGAGGGTGAGAATGAACATGGTTCCATTATAAAAGTCGAACCATTCAGTTTTGATCGAGTTTCATTGTTTGGTTTTTCATAAAAGAAAATTACAAAACTTTTACTTGTTATCTAGCGACTTTTTATTATGTCTACCCATCTAAATAGTTAAAAGGAAACCTAAGAATACGATTAGAGAATACGTATTATGTTAATCTACATCTGAAATGAAATTAACTAAGTCGTGAAAACCTTCAAAGCTAGCTCCGTGGATGACTCACATATATACGGTGGAATTGAATTATCTTCGTCACAGCTTATGACTAGTTTTACCATGACCACCTCAAAACACGTACCTACTTATGCTTGAACTTATACATTTTGTGAAAAAAGCTATGTACATTACCACTCGGTCATGTGATGGCAGCTATCATCATTATTATGATCTTTGCTCAAAAGTCGCAACCGGTTTTGTGTGTTCAATCGATAAAAGTGACACCTAAACTTGATGATTTTTATGTGATTGTAATAGGCTAATCTATACTACTTATAAAACAAAAACATTCATCTCTCTTTATTAATGCATAAAAAATTTAAGTAATACAACTTATTAAGTTTATGATACAATCTTTAAATGCAATTTGATTTTAAATAACACATATTATCATATAAAGCTTATGGTATAATCCTTAGATGCACACAACTTATATAGTTTTTAAGTAATACAAGTTTTAATGTTATGTATACAACTATTTAATCCATCAATGCACACATATAATTAATGTT
>BQNB010206350.1:0-10552 GCA_026074375.1 Tanacetum coccineum | reverse complement strand
GGTAGTCATAAGAATGGCATGTCATTCTTATGTAGAGAGTAGATTAGTAGCAACAGTGTTGCTTGTAAGTGTCCTTTGTTTTTGGACTGAGATAAGGGATTTCACCCTTATCATTTGTACTTCAATGATTTTTTGGTGTAATACAATTTACCGGGGAAACCCTTTACCCAAAAAAACACCTTGTAATCTCATATACTCTAGTAATTGTTTGATTTTTGGTATCATTCGTTGAACTCGGTTAGTTTACCTTGGTTGAATTATTATTCTTGTTTTGATTACGATGATTAAGGGCTAATACCCTTTGGTATTAGCCATGATTATAAAGATTTAAATGTTAGGTTTGCTAATATCGACTGCTTAATTTATCATTGATTGCTTGTTTATGTTTATCAATTCATACTTGTTTACGTGCTTTTATATGTGACCTATCATTCAACTGGATCTAGTGATACCGACCAAGTTAGCTAGATGTCAGGATGGCTCTCCATATAGTGATTTATATATCTAGAACAATAGGATCACAATTAGCCCTATCTTTACCATTGGTTTATGTGAACAAGTTGGACTAGAAGGTACATGGGATCAACAAATAACGTACTGATTCTTTTGGTAAATACTTAGACAGTGGACTACTAGAATATAAATTGCCATTAAGAAGTAAGTGGGTAAAGTCTCCATGAGCTAGGGTTTAATAAGATCACCATTATTAATCTCTTAAGATAGATTATAATTAGCAAATAGGATGCTTTATGCGGATGCGTTTAATTGTGACAGAATTCTACGTGTCTAGGTTTTAGGAAGAAGTACCGCCTAAATATTAGAATGATATGCCGCCTCAAGATAAGCACTCATTACACTAAATAAACGAACCAATGTTTTAATTGGATTAATTATGGTTAATACAGTTTTCTTATAATTGGCTAGACAACTCTTCTATCTTTTGTCTATCTACTTGCGTGCGTTATTGTGTTTTAAATTGATCTAAGTTACCACAAAACCTGCGCCAGTCTCTCAGACTGAAAACCCCCCTTATCCGTTAGAATTAGGATTAAGCATAGGTTTAACAGAGAATAAAATTAACATAATTTAAATTAACTTAGTTTAGTTAACCAAAATATTAATAGAATAAAAGATTGACGTTCTCGCTCTTAGGGATCGATACCCTACTTACCAACGAAACTACATTTGATTGGGTACACTGCCCGTTAAAGTGTTGTTTTAGGTAAATACGGCAAAATATAAATGTAAAACTTGAAAACTTATAATTACCTAAATATAACGACACATCAAGTTTTTGGTGCCGCTGCCGGGGAGTGAAATTGTTTAATCTTTATTTTTATTTAATATTTTGGTTTTTAACCTTAGATTAACTTAACCTATAGAATTAGTGTAATCTAGGTTAGTGTAAAATTCTGTATATTTGTTTATTATTTGTTTGCTTGTATATTGATGTGTCGTTGTGTAGGTGTTATTTTATGTATTGAATTTTACTATTTATATTTTGCCGACTTAACCTAAAAACAACACTTTAACGGGTAGTATACCTGGTCAGATGGAGTTTCGTGGTAAGTAGGGTGTCGATCACTGAGAGCGAGAGCGTTAATCCTAATTCTATCAGTATTTTAGTTATCTATGTTAGTACTAAATTAATCTAATTTAAACCTAAGTAAACCTAAACTAATGATAAGGGGGGTTTTAGCCTGAGAGACTGGCACGAGGTTTAGTTATCTAACCTAAGGTTTTGATGACAAGTAAGAAATAAACACACACAAGAAGACAAACATATTTGAGAAAGGGTCGAGAAACTTATGTAAGGAAAAAAAGTATCAACCATGATTAATCTGACAAAATGAGGTTTATTTATTAGTGCAAATGTTGTCTTCTCTCGAAGGTGGCATATCATTCCTACACATTAGGCGGTATATCTTCCTAAGACCTTGGACATGCTATCCTGTTCACAACAGACGCATAAAGTACAAAGCTTCATTATGTTGATTATATTCTATATTAGGATCTTAAGTTATGGTGGATCGTACTAAACCATAAGCTCATCGAGACTTTACCACTTAATTACTAACTACGAATTAATATACGATTAGGTCCTCTGTCCGAGTCCGTACCATAGAATTAAGATCGTACTCGTTGTTACCAAGGTCACTTATGGCTCAATAAGTCACTATATTAAGGCAAGGATAGGTCAATAGTTCGTGATCTATGATTTCTAGGTATAAAATTGCAATTTCAGAGAGCTATCTTGGGACTCTTAGCCTAGCCTGCTAGTCCAACTAAGCTCACTATTCTAAAGGCAAAGATAGGTCAATATTTGTGATCCTATGATTTCAGATATATAAATTGCAAACGAATATAAATTGATAAACATAAACAACAATCAATGATAAATTAAGCAATCGAGATAAACAAACCAAACATTAGATCTTCATAAACATGGCTGATACCTAAAGGTATCAACCGATAGTCATTGTTAAAATACACAGGGTTTGATATATGAACGATTAAAGTAAAGAAACCTCGATCGAACGCGTATTCGATTGTGCGAAGATTACAAGAGTTTTCCTATGATCTTGAGGCTCTTTTCTGACCTTCTATGCTCTTCAGCTCGTTTCTTGGTCGATTTGGTGGTTTAGGGATTCACTTGCATGATTAAAACTGAGTTTTGGGTCGTCTATATATATGGTCTGATAATCGGTTCGATACGCCATATCCACCGATGTGGGATACGTCGTATTGAGCTTTCTTGGAGTAAGGACCACGTTTGATATCTTCTAGAAGCTTCGTGTATAATAAATCTTGAATACGGCGTATTGATGTTCCTAGATACGGCGTATTGGACTTAAATCCTTCGTGAAGTGTAGGCACAGATACGCCGTATCTATTTGATGGATACGGCGTATTGGTCTTCAGAATAGTAATCTTCAAGATATCTTCATTTAAGCTCCAGAATGCACGCCTTTTGCTATGTTTCACCAATTACTCCATAATTACTACAATTCTCAAATATAAACGATTAAGTAACAATTCTTTGCAATAACTATACAAAATGGGTTAATATTGTGGGATAAACGATTCTATAAAATAGACGTTATTTGTTGTCATCAAATATCCCCCCACTTGAATCCTACTTGTCCTCAAGTAGCCTTTAGAAGTTTACAAAAATGTATCCCTAAGGATATTTTCCGTTAAAGCATTTATTCGATCTATTACAAGTACACAACCAAACACCTCACGAAATAGGAAGATGAAAACACTCAAATCACTCAACTAATCTATGTGGTAACATGTAACTAATTCGCTCAATTGCTCGATCGTGACGAGTATTCTATCATAAGCTTGGAAAGGATACACATCTCCACCACTAAAGCCAAGGAGTAACAAGTTTATAAAGGTAAATATGGGTTTTTGTATGGAAAGGCATACGGTTTGATCAGTCTACAATCTTTCACCAGAAGTACCACTCCAACAAGGCAGCTAAAGCACACATACACACCCGAAACGCCGGGATAGACATGTGTGTTCGATCACATCCCCATTCGAATTTTTACCAACGGTTAAGATGAAGAATGATATACGGTAAGAACCTTCTAACTTTCACCAAAAGTCGTAAACCAACTAGGCAGCTAAGACATGCATTCATGGCCATAACGACGGAATAGACATGCACGCTCGAACAAGTCCTCATTCGCGTAAAACCAGCGGCTAATCATCAGGTAAGAGGGAAGTAAACTGTTGTTAAATAAAAATCAAGAAACAGATAGATTAAGCCTAAAGTACAAGTTGCTAGACACTTTTCCCCGACCGTTATCATGATAAAGACACGACTATTTACAACGTCTCGGTCATAGATCAAAAATAACAATCTAAGTTGGCGTTCCCGTAACGGTCAACTTCCCAATCATCCTAAAACTTTTACATACTCTATAAGGTAAGTAGCGATATCTTCCACTTTGTATAATACTCTACATTGTTGATTTTTGTCGACGTGTCAACGAATAATCGATCCTTCGTATAATTCCTTTGGTAATACTCTTTCGCGAAACGATTATATTTAAACTTTCTTTCTCTCTCTCTCTCTCTCTTTTTTCATTTTTTTATACCAAAAACTTTAAATCTCGGTGTAGTTTCACCATCTTCACGATCATAATAATTCCGGATAATTCCTTCGGTAATTTCTTCGTTCTTCGGATTCACCATTAATTGTGAATGTAATAAAATCACATGAGCTTTGACTACTAATATACATTCCTATTTGCAATGTGCAAATTTACAACCACAACAAAGATAGAAAATGACACAAGACTCGGGAAATACAGACTTTACACTTTAAGCAACTAGCAACTATAAATTAAACTTAATCTAACAGGGTAGGTTAAGGTGTAAGGGTGTAACGAAACAAATAATTGGTGTAAATTCCTAAAGGATTGGCTCTACGGGTTGTTCTAGTGGGTCATCACTCTAAATATGAGAGTAGAAGGGTTTAAACTAGAGGTTAACTAACCGATGTAGTAAGTTAATAAACAACATGTATAGGCGATTTAGTTGTAATCCTAAGATTTACCAATTTAAACAAGTTACTTGACACACTTAAAAATACCTTTACTATATATATATAATAATAAGTATAAATATATAATAAGTAGTATTCCCAAAATATCAATTAAGAAGAGAGTGAGAGTATTCCACAAGGCTTTTAAAAAGGAAAATTGCTTTTACCCAAAGCAAAATCCCTAAAAACCTTCCCGGGTCGTTTCCCGACGAGGTGCTAATTAAAAATAGTGAATAAGTTCGTGATCGCGTGTTTGAATGTTATAAAGATTTTGATTTAGTTTCCTATTTCTACAAATATAATGCAAAAACAAATAAGGGAAAACTAAAAACTAAAGCAATTAAAGATAAAACACGAAAAACGTTAACGGGAATTAAAAACGCGACTTAAAAACCTAAATTCTACAATTTTAACCCTACAAATGAAAATTTAATTTTTATAAATCCTAAATGATAAAAGAAAATTAAAAAAAAAATTATATTTTTTTGACTTTTATTTTATTTATTATGAATTAAAAACGGTTTTACTCTAAATAAAATATTAAAAATAGTAAACTAATTTTAAAAATTCTAGAAAAACCACAGTAGATACTTTAAACTATTTAAAGGCTAAGAAAAATACAAACTGAAAATAAGCCCTACGGATAAGCTGTTAAATTAATCAAATAAGCTGAAAAAGCTAAAACTGAAAGAGTGTTTAAATATTAAATGGTGCATGGTATAACTTGAAAAAGACCTCAGGGCAGATGGTGATGAGTGTGTGTGCTAAGGTGTTGGGTATGGAAGGGAGAGGTCACAGGTTCGACCCTTGTGGCCTCTCTTTTTGAACAAACATTTTTTTAATTTTCTTTTTAAAAAAACTAATAAATAAGCTATAATAACAAACTTTAAAAAAGCAACTTTTTACAAAACTTGAAAATAAGCTAGTAATAAGCTAACTAAAACTGACAGATTTGGTTTTTAAGCTAAGTGCCTTAACAAGCTGAAACTAATAGGACCTTAGGACTTATTAAGCAACTAGAAAAGCAAATAAGTTAAAACCAACTTAACCCTGGACCTAATAAGCACCTAATACAAGAAATAAGCTAACTAAGTAAGCTGAAAAGCATTTGAATGCAACAAGTCAATTAACAAAGATAAAAGCTAACAAGCTTACCCACTACTTTTTAAGCTTGGAATAAGAACTAATAAGCAAATGAATAAGCTTAAAAAGTAAAAACAGATTGAGACTAGGTCTATAAGAACACAAATAAGCTGAAAATAAACCAATTGGCTTAAGAAAATAGCTAGAAAATTAACTTGGATTATGACACACTACACTAGAGTGATAGTTTAGAAATATTAAGACCTTATGCATTGGCTAAAACTGTTTGGACATTTGTGACTCAATAAGCTCAAAGAAAAACTAATAAGCTACAAACAAACTAAGGGCTGGACTCAAAGAAGACTTATAAACTGGAATTAAGCACAACATCTAAGGAAATAAGTTATATAAATAAAATGAAAATGACAGTTTTAACTACATCGCTTTTGGACTTTTTGAAAATAAATGACAATTTGAAACAAGGATTTAAGACTCTAAATTACTTTTGACAATTTAGAGACATGAAACAGACTTGAGTTGGTCAGCAATAAGCTAAATGAAAATTAAGTTGATCAATTTTATTCTATACTAGATCTTCTACTATCACTTTGCTAAACTAAAACAGTTTAGACACTAGCATGGGCTGATTTTAATAAACCTTACTCAAAATTACATGAGACACTTAAGAGATGTAACATCAACCAATTTAAAGCATAAAAACTACACTTCGTATAGATACTTAGAAGGCTAGAACAAAAAGCAGTTTGAGAAATCATTACCCTAACAAACTTGAAATCTTGATAAGACCGACTTGAAAGTTTAACAAAACTCAATTTAAGCTTATAAAAACTATCATATAGACCTAATTAGAGCTTTTAGAAACTGAATTGAGACCCAAAAATAGACTACACCTAATTTGACCCATTTTGAATCCTTAACCTAAACACCCCTTTAAAAGTTTGAATTCCTAATTAAGCTAAAACATATCAATAAGAAACTATGCATTGCCTAAACAGATTAAGAACTAAGATGATTAAAGGTAAATAAGCACTTAGAACACAAAGATAAGCAATAAAAATAAGCAAAGAAATGAGCAGTTTTAAGCTAAATACGGCAATTTTATATAAAAACATGATCAAAGAGGATTTAAACAATAAGCAAGCATAAATAAGCAAAAGACAACATAACTAAGCATAAATAAGCAGTAAAATAAGCAATCTATTAAGCAAACAGTAAATAACTAAAAATTGGAAAATGGAACTTACAATTCCCTTTGCACAAAACAAGGGTAATAAGCTTTTGAAAAGCTAGATCTACAAGCCCCAGCTTGTTTTTAAACAAGCTGGTATGAGTCCAATAAGCCCATCCAAATCCAGCTTATCTTCCAAATTTTAAGCTGAGGTAATTTAGGGTGGATTTTAAGTAAAACTGAGTTAAAACAGTAATGAGCTTATGAAAAGGACTTGTAAACTGAATTAAGCTTAAATTGCATTAAGTGAAAACAGAATTTAAGTTGAATTAAACATTAAATATTAAGCTGGGAAAAAGAATATTAGATTACTACTGTGCTCCAAGGGCTTACAAAGGTCCTATATATCAATAAAACTCAAAGTCTTAGGTTCTTGGACTTGTGCTTCTTCTGAGAGTGATAACCGAGGGTGTGTTTCTTGTGTGAGAGAAGTCCAACAATAATCTTAGCCCTCTATTTTGTGTGTTCTCCAAGTCAAGTGATCTCAACCCTTGATTTTTGTATTCTTCCTTGGATGAATGATGTTTAAGAGGATTGCTAAGGTGGCGTTTGTTGTTTTATGGTGTGGGGTTGAGTTGGAAAGGGATGGTTCTGTTTGTGGGAGCAGAATTCGAGGTGGAGAGGATGGATGAACAATGGGGTAGAGGCTTTGGCGGGAATTGGATTTGGTATGAACATGGTAATGGGGGTTAGCCCTGTTTTTGGCAAGTTGTTGCATCGTTAGTTTTTTTGGACTAACAATGTTAGTCCTTGAGGACTAACGATGTAAGGTATTGTATGGTGTTATAGGTTAACCGGGGGTTTGTTTTTAAGGGTTTATGGTATAGGCCTTATTGTTTTGGGCGGGTATCCGGGTAATGGTTTTGGGTTTTTAAAGGGTTTTAAGGCTTGAAACTTATAAGTCTTATAAATGATGTCTTAATGGGCTGACCCGGCCCATTAAATGGGTACGGGTTGGCCCATTTAAGATTTCTTTGGTTTCGGCTCCGTCTTTGACTTTGACTTTTGTTGACTTTGACTCTGTTGATTTTGACTTTTTCACGCTCTTTCCATTCCGTGCTCGGTTTTGTCCGTTTTGGCTTGATTTTTGTCCTTTAGTGAATATCCGTTACCTGCCATATATAAATCATAAAAACCACACAAAATACAAATGTATTTTTGGTTTATTTTGATCATTTTAGCAGTTTTTATTTAGGTTCAAATGTACGTGTAATTAAAGCAAAAAATACCAAATCCCACATACTAAACTATTGTCGTGTCCTCACGCAATGCTATAAGTAAACACTTAGAAAATCAAGAATCTCAATCCCCCTTGACTAATTGCCTCGAAACACATAGCTAAGTGTTCATCAAAGGGAATTAAAGACTCATAAGTTTTGAAAAGCCCCATTTTGACCATTTTTAAATCTACACTTATTACCACACATATTTTTGTATTTTTCCTTTTTCTCATTTTTTTGTACTTTTCATATTAAGCAACTAACTAGAACGTTTGGACTTTCGTTATTTTCATAACTTTAGGGGTCACGGAACAAGAAGCACTTTAATCCTAAAATGCCCAAAAAGGGATAAATTCATCGTCCCCGACTTTTCACTTGTCCCAAACCAAGCTTAAAAACGAAATCACCGTTAAACACAAGTTAAGATGCTAATACTACTCATATTTGTACCTTGTGAAACTTTTCGCTCCCGACAATTATTATATCTTAGGTGAATGTGCTTATTTCGAATTTCAACCATGGATTAACCGTTTTGCAAACAATTTTTGCTTCCAGGTTCCATTCCAAATGTAATGTGTTGAAGGCGGATTATCCTATGTAGCGACTTTCATCTTGGCCCCCCAACCACACACCCAAATAAACCCCAACAAATAATCCCAACCTTGCGGCTAATGATCTGGCTTTTTGACACCCATAGAGGACTAGTATCGTGAGACTCCGTACCTTCGGTTTCAACATCCTTGGATTTCCCGTATATACATAAAATCACAACTTAAAACGAAATAGTCTTAGTTCAAAAGCATATTTAAATTTAAGAAAAAGAGATTTTCCCTATATTTATTAAATCACACATATATTACACTTAATATAATTATTCATCCTTTTAAACTAAAGATAAAATCCTCGACCTTTAGAAAGGGCGGCAAACATCAGTTATGAGGCCGGCTAAGATGCTACAAAACTTTAATCAGTCTCGGATAATTATATGTGACATTATTTTAGCAGACCGGGAAATGCAACATCGGGTTTTGTGCCGGCATGATGCAGTAAACTTTTATTAGCCCACTGGTTTTTTATTATTTTTGTTTCCTATATTTTTCATATTTCTTTTGCATACCTCGAGATATTATGTAGTTTTTTTTTAGTAAATTTAAGTTATGATATCGACCATACTTCAAAAATTGTTGATATAAGTTTAATTTTCGAAGAGAGCACGTATTATTAGTCTGGTTAGAAGCTTATGGGAGAGAAAAGCCACAAACTACACTTATGAGCTCTTAAGATTTCCAACTAATCCTTGTTTAGCATCTAACTCATAATTAACTCTATCATTTCTCGTTCTTTGCAAATTTAAAATCTTTAATAAAAAGATCCGTGAATGCTTAGTCTAAAAGTCAAGGGACAAGCTAGAGCTCAACATGCTCGACCGAGTCAAAATTTATTCTTATTATACCCAGCAAGAAAGTCAACATTGTGATAAAACACTTATTTTATTTTTGAAAATTTTTAAAATTTTTCATTTTTTTGGTATTTTGGTGGTAAAAACGGGATTACGTGAAAACAACGGCTGCAGGTACAATCAAATCGATAGATCCCCCCATACTAGAATTGAACATTGTCCTTAATGTTTTAAGAAGGGTCTCTACGTAAATCTAAAGCCGTTTATTAAGTGTGCTCAAAGATAAACGTTAGTCGATAAGATTGGATATTGGATTCCCATAATCATGTGAACGAAGGACAATACCATGAGCACGAGAGGCTTCAAAATCCAAGGCAATCCTGGACAAACATCACAAACCACAAAACACGAGAAAAGAAGAGGCGAGCCTCCTCACAACACACTTATTCGTTACTACTATTATAATTATGTTAGGATAAGCATGGGTTGCCACCCACGAAGCGCTTATTTTTGTTAACCGATTCTTAAGCCTGATTCGATCCCCCATACTTGAGTTGGTCACGGAGGATAAAAATGAAGAAACAGAACATCCAAGATAGGAATGTCCCCTCCAGAAATCATCATCGGGCTTTTAGAAAAATCAAAAATGATATTTGAAGGATTAAATCCTCGATGAGATAAGAAATGAGGAGATTTTTCCTCATTAGAAGAAAGACTACCAGGATTGAAAACTTTTTCCTCATTTTTGGATGAAAATGGGAGTAAAGTGTCAAAAACTATAGAAAGAGGATCACGGATGAATAAGATAGAAAATTCATTCGGTGATAGAAATATCTTGGATTAGACTTCAATGAATATCCCTGGATCGAAAATATTATTTGTAGTTCCGGAAGGAAAAGAAACTATAAGATCGGGCTCGAGAGAATCATCAGAAGGAGCGAAGTCCGAATCCAGATAAAGGGTGGGATGGGTGGTCAACACATTAGGCACACTAGGTTCTCCCAAAATATCTTCCATAACAACGCTAGTCAACTCGCCCT
>BQNB010206349.1:0-10552 GCA_026074375.1 Tanacetum coccineum | reverse complement strand
AAAGCATAGTTCTCCTGTTTATCTTCTGAGTGACTGGTCCAATCAACACCTTCTCCATCAAGAGTCACCAAAGCTTTAGAGTCCTCCTGTTTACCAGATCTCCTCTCATTTTCTTTATCCTTATTCCTAGTGTTCCAAGCATCTCTCCTCCTACTATCTTGATTCCCCTTGGATCTGCACTCTCTAGCAAAATGCCTTGTCTTGTGACAACTATAGCACTCGACTTTGGTTTTGTCAAAACCAACCGGTTCCTTGGCATCAAATTGTAGCTTTCTACCTGTCTTTTTGTAGAACTTTTTCATTCTCATGGAAATCATGGCCACCTGCCATTTCAAGTCCATTTCTTCTAAATCAAACTCATTAAGCTGTTCTAGATCTTCATGATCTAATTGTGGGCAACTGGATTGATTTGCATGTAAGGAGTATGATGAAGGATGTTCATATTGTGAGTTATGACCAAAAGAATTAGAAACACCATAAGCGGAACAAACATAATTAGTACTGCTAGTGTTCTCTAAAACAAATGCCACATTCTGTGTGCTAGAGGATGATGCAATAGAGCCATTAACATCAGATTCAAAGACTCTCAGATTATTATACAGATCATCAAAACTGAGACTGTCCATTCCTGGCTTGGTCCTCATGATTAAGGAAACTTGAGACCAGGCAGAAGGTAGAGACCTAAGTAATTTTTGATTTGCATCTTTAGTGGAGACGCCTGAACCATGAATCTCTAGTTGACTCATAAGACTCTGAAACCTGTCATAGCCTTTATGTAGCCCTTCTGAGTTTAATACAGAGAAGCCTTCAAACTGTTGCTTTAGAATATACTTCTGCATCTTCTTTGATTCATCATTTCCACCAAATCTAGATTTGATAGCTTCCCACATTTCTTTAGCATCAGTCATTTTATGAAATTTAGCAAGATGATCTTCTGGTAAAGCCATAAGCAAAGTGGTCCTTGCTTTTTTTTATCTTTCTCTGGCTAAAATTTCTTCTGCAGTCTTGGGAGGCAGAACCTTTATTAAACCATTTATATCAGTTGAGACACTCACGGGACCATTTCCTCTTTAAATAACTTCCTATATAGGATAGTCTGTATGGGCCAAATAATGTTCCATTTTCATGGCCCATATGTCATATTCTCCCTTCTTGAGAATAGGAAATTTAATGGTTGAAACAGTGTGAAGGGTTTGTTGTGTTGGTGTTTGTGATGGTTGTGGTGGTGGTGGTGGTGGTGGAATATCATCTTCTGATCCAGCCATTGAAAGATTAGTGTTTCTCCTTGAAAGATTAGTGTTGCTCGTTGATTGGGCTTTTCATGCTACTGTTCTAATACCTGTTTCTACTATTCGAGCATTGAAAAGTTAATACTGCTTTTCAAACGTGTATGTTATTACTATTGTTGGTTCACGTGTATTAGAAGGTTGATTGTTCAACTTTGTACTATTCTTGTATTGGGTCCAATGGATTTTGGTGCTGCTTGACGAAACAATTTAATGATGCTGTGGTGGTTCGCATGATGAGCAGGTTACATATAATGATAATTTGTTCCCTCATACTTTATAAATTGGTACTGCTGTTAAGATTTAATGCTGCTATGCAAGCATGTCACGCATATGGTTAATACTGTCCAAGGTATATTAATATTGCTTGAATATGGGTGATGTTGAACGAGTTTATAATAGTGCTGTTAAGCATTATTAATGTTGTTCGTTGAAGGAAATAAAATGGTGATCAAGCAGGTGGATTTGAAGTTTAAGAGTTTATACTGCACTGTCAGTACTAACTATAACTAGCGGTACTAAGTATATCACTAACTATACTAAGTTAGGAATACATAATTCCCAACATCATGCATATCACATTAGCAGCACTAACTATTATAACTAACAGCACTAACTACATAACTAACAGTACTAACACTTTGTACTAGCAACACTAACTATTATACTAACAGTACTAATGATTTAGACTATTTTCTCTAATCTTCAGCAGCAGCACAAACTTGAACCAATAGCATTAAGTTGTAGAAGCCTCTAATTCCTAACAATCCTCCCATATACTTGTGATTTACCTTCAAATCATCAAGTTTCTGAATTAAACCTTCTGTGTTGAGGATGCTTCTAAAGACCTTACTATCTTGGTCTATTTTCTTGATAGAAGATCATTCTTAAAAGTTCTCTAGACATCTCACTATCTGCTTCTACTAATAGTCTAGCCACCATCATCAATCCAAGTGTTCCTCTGGTTAAAGGATATTCTTTCTCAACCAACATAAAGATACCATATCCTCTTACTGAAGATACATGGTGAACACCACATGTATTATAAAGCCACCATACCAAAGGATCATGCATATACCTTTAAAGCTTCCATAGAATATCACCATTATCTAGTTTAAACAATCTCTTCAGTTCAACCTACATTTCATTCTCTTTATCATCTGTAGGCTCTGTTGTACTGAACGTCTCCTTAACCAAATCCCAAAGCTTAACCAGGTCATCTCTATCAAATTTCTTCAACATATAAGTAAAAATTTGATAAGCTTCTGTATGGTTTCCAACTCTAATAATTCTCTAATACCTTCTTGTGTCTTCAGAGTAAACCTCCCAGTCTATGATTGAATACCTAACCTGCAAAGGTTGAATAACAAGTTCTTCCATTGGAACTATCACTAATAATTTTTGTAGTTCTTCTTCTGATAGTTCTTTTTCCTTTTCTGCTGATTGTTCTTCACCTGAACCTGAAGCTTCTCCAATCTTTTGTCTTTTAACAGGCTTTTCTAAAACTTCTTGACATGCTCTTTTCAGTCTCTGAACCTCCAACTCAGAGCCTATAGGAACAAAAGATTGTACCCTCTTCATAGTAGTTTCAAAGATGTCTTTAACCTGCTCAAATGAAAATGACTTCAATTGTTTAATAGAGTAACCTCCTCCTTGGTTCTTGATGTAATTTGACATGTAATCCTTTTGTTGAGCAGGAGTCATTGGCTTCTTCCTCTTAGCTTCAGCTCTTTGTTGAGAAAAGAACTTATTTCTTTGATTGACAAGTTCCACAAGCTTTATTGGTAAATCTTCTTCACTGCACTTTTCACCTACTTATAACTGTTGAACAAAATCTTCATCTGCTACAACTCTAGCCAATACATCATCCCATTCCGCATTTGTAAAACCCTAAGCTGCTTGATGCACTTGAGCCATTCTTTGTCTTTCTGCTGCATCAAACTCTTCTTGTAGCTTTTGAGCTACTTCTTCATCCCTGCTAATTTGAACCCGATCTCTCTGTTTCATCTTCCTTGGAGACTCAGTTTCATCCATTTTAGCCTTACCCTTATCTTTAGAAACACTCTTTCTGATCTCCATAAGTGTCTCTACAAGGGTTAAATCATCAGCAGTAGTATCTGCATTTCTTTGAGGACTGACAGTACTAACAAATGTACTGGCATCTTCCTTGGAGACTCAATTTCATCCATTTTATCCTTACCCTTATCTTTAGCAGCATATATTGTTGAGTAGGTACTGCATCAACATTATCTTTGATACTTGCATTCCTATTAGTCTGGTTCCCTGCAGTGACTGGCTCATAATTCATAGAGTTTGTTAGTAAATCAATATCAAAGAGCCAATCTGGTACACTCCCTGCAATATTGGGGTTGTTTTCAAGAAAGGTTATGTGCAGGTTCTCCTCTACTTTCCTAGTTCTAGTGTTAAACACCCTAAAAGCCTTGCTATTTATAGAGTATCTAACCAAGAACCCCTCATCAGTGTTCCCATCAAATTTACCTAGGGGATCTAAGGTATTAAGAATGGTCATAGGATACCCAAAAGGTCTCATAAAGCTTATACTAGGTGGTCTACTATGTAACAGTTCATAAGGTGTCTTGTTGTGAGGATTGGTCACTAAAACCCTATTCTAAACATAACAAGTAGTATTAACTGCTTCAGCCTAAAATGTAGTAGGTAAGAGTAAATCTGCTAACATAGTCCTAGCTGCCTCTATTAGTGTCCTATTCTTTCTTTCAACAACTCCATTGTGTTATCCCCCCCCCCCCCTGCTCTCTGCTCTCGACGCGCGCTCTCCTTCACACCACTGGGTTGCCGAGTAATCTCACATAGTATCTCCCAGGGGAGGAGACATGAGAAATTAGGTTTTTCCCTGTTTTTTAAATGTCCAGTACTCCATCGTCGCCCTCCACCCACAGTGTCCCATCTCGATGGTGTCTAGATAAATCACTCCTGTTCAACCCACTTCACATCCCACTGTTCCTGAGTTGTGTAATCACCGTTACTCCCTCTTAATCCCTTTCATCCCACAGAACTGATTCATGTCATTATTTTTAAACTCAGTTCCATTGTCACATCTGATGATTTTAACCTTATGATTTATTTGGTTTTCAATGCCAGTTATAAAAGTTTTAAGGATCCCACTAGTCTCATCCTTAGTGGCCAAAAAGAAAACCCAACTAAACCTACTATAGTCATCAGTGACAACAAGGCAATATGTCTTGTGATTGATACTCCTTACAGATGTTGGCCCAAATAAGTCCATATGCAACATTTGTAAGGGTTGGCTGATAGAGCTCACAAGCTTGGTCTTACAAGAGGCTTTGTGTTGCTTTCCCTTCTGACAAGCAACACAAGTATGGTCATTTTCAAAAAGCTTTGAAGGCAAACCTCTTACAAGGTTTCCCCTCACAAGTTTGTTCATAGTTTTAAAGTTTATATGACCAAGCCTCCTATGCCATAAATTAGACTCATCTATTGTAGCCTTTGCAAATAAACAAGTCAAACCTCCTGAAGGAACAACATTCTTTAGATCAAAACTGTACATGTTGTTCTGTCTGGGAACTTTAAGCAAGACTTGACTTTCATCAAGTAGCTTAAAGTCAGGAGATAGAACAAGACATTCAGTCTCAGTGAAAAGAACACTGTTTTTCTTGTCACACATTTGTGAGACAGAGAAAAGGTTAAACTTAAGTTCCTTTACAAAGTATACATCTTCAAAGTCTAATTTCTCAGTCCTAATTTTACCTTTTCTAGTAATTTTACCTCCTTTAGGACTTCCTCCAAATGCAACAAATCCACCATCAATCTCTTGATAATCTGTAAGAAATGACTTGTTTCCAGTCATATGCCTAGAGCATCCACTGTCAAAAATCCCTTGATCCTGTAAAGTATATTGTGGATTACCCTGCACTCAAAATGAGAGAATTAGTTTCTCTTGGGGACCCAAGCCATTACTGACTTGAGTCTGCCTTGTAGATCAACATAGTCAAATCTTTTAAGCATGTATGATCCACTGTCTTTGGAGGTATGGTCAATAACATTTCCTGTTGGTCTCCAAATCCAGCATGCTGAGGACTTAACAACATTTTCCCCATTTCCCTTAGCAGCACTAACTACTGCTTTTGGCCCAGCAGTAGTTACATTGTTAACCTTAGCAGTTTTAACTTTTTCATTAAGATTATTGGTTTTAGCTGCTGATTTTTGGTTAAAAGCCCTTCTTACTGGTGTATTAACAGGCCTGGCAGTACTAATTGATGTTGCTGCTCTTGGAGAGCTTTGCTTAACAGCATTAACTGGCACTTGCCCTGACTTTGTTAATACAGCTATTGGAACAAACTTCCTTTTAGGATGTGGGTGAGTCAATTTATTTTGGTGGTTCACCCTCTGAGCATTGTTCCATACTGGTCTAATTTCCCTTTGATCAGTAACCCTTCCCTTATTATTCAACATAGGTTTTTCTACCATATTATTGTCATGAAAATCACAGTCTTTGATTAAATGGTTGAAACTCCCACACACAAAACAAGCTTTCTTTATAAACTCAAAACCATTCCCTAGTTTCTGAGTCATCATCCCATTCCAGTTTCTTCTATTACCCTGACAAACTCTTGATTATACCTTTTAAATATATATAAATAAATATAAAATACTTATAAATATATAAATATAAGGATAAGAATCAAAAAATCTCTCAATGTAGTAAATCCGGAAGTATGATTCCCGGGTCGTTATCCCCAACGAGGAATGCAATTGAAAGTCGAGAGTCGTTTTGATAATCGATGCTTGAATGGAACAAGATTAGATTGGATATCTGAAACTACGGGAAAATTAATGCAAACACTTAAAAACAATTAAGGCAAAACTAATTTAACTAAAAACGCAAATCGGGAATCCTAAAACGTGACCTAAAAACCCTAAATTATCAAAATTAAGTTCTAAAATGATCTTTTTGGCTTTTATAAGTCCTAATTAACTAAAAGATAAGAACTAAGAAAACTAGACCAAAAACGAAAGAAATTAGGGCTTAAAAACACTAAAAACGTGAACGGGATTCAATCACGTTCTTTAAAGACCAGCTTTGTCTTTAGCACTTATTTGACTATTTATCAGTTTAGTTAGATTCTTTGATGATTCTTCAAAATTTTCTAGTTTAAGTTTCAAATCATCTTTCTCTTTTAAAGCTTCTTCTAATTGATTTTATGGTTGTGATAGAGATATCTTTCAATTTGGACATCATACTTTAAAAATGCAATATCTCTTCATAAACAGCTTCATTCTTTTCATGAACAACTATCCTAGCTTCTAATGATTCTAATCCCATTTGATAACCTATAATTTCTAGATTAGATTTATTAAGAGCTTCACGATGTTGATCCAACTGTTTTTGAAGAGTTTTAAAATGATTTTAAGAAATCTTTAGAGCAAATATGTACCTCAGAGTCTGAACTTGATGAACTTGATGAATACCTTGGGATGTATAAGCTACTAGAGCAAGTTTGTGATGCCCTTCTGCAGCCATGAAAGCTCCAACATGAATCCACCTATCATCTTGAACAACTAAGGCATTTGCAGGAGTTTCCACTAGTACAACCCTTCTTGGAGCATCTCCATTTCTATTCCCCTGATTCCTTGGTGCCCTGCATTCTCTAGCAAAGTGACATCTCCTGTGGCAGTTATAAACATTCAACCTTTGTCTTTAAAAAGCCAAACAGTTCTTTGCCATTGAAATTCAGATTCCTTCCTGTCTTCTTTAAGAATCTTTTCACCCTCATGGTAAGCATGGCCACCTGCCATTTGAGATCCATCTCTTCAAGATCATCAGTATTAATCTGCTCCAGATCTTCATTGTCCAATTGTGGACTATTAGATTGATTAGCAAAGAAGGAAAACATGACATCATCAGCATAAGTTGAGGAAGAAGCTTGTCCTTGTAAACTAGCAGTAGAAACTTCATGAGCATTATTAACTGCTTCATTAGTACTGCTAGTTGTTAGAGTAGAGATGAGGAGACAAAAGCCAAATTTTTGAGAGTTTGAGTTTGATTAGCCTTTAATTTCAGATTCATACACCTTCAGATTATTATACAAATCATCCATGCTCAATGTGTCTAGATCAGATTTGTTTCTCATGATTAAAGCAATATTGTTCCAAGCTGATGGTAGACTTCTCAGCAACTTCAGATTTGCATCTTCTTGAGAGATAACTTCACCATGAATTTCCAATTGGCTGATGAGTTTCTGAAACCTATCATAGGTTTTATCTAGTCCTTCAGATCTTGATGTAGTAAAATTCTCATATTGCTGCTTTAGAATGGTTTTCTGCATTTTCTTTAATTCTTTGTTGCCTCCAAACCTGGTCTTGATAGCTCCCCATAAGGTCTTTGCATCCTTGATTCCATGAAACTTCAATAGGTGCTCATCAAGAATGGCCAACAACAAATTGCTTTTTGCTTTCAATTCATTCTTTCTTGCCAGCTTTTGTTCTGCAGTTTTGGGAGGAATGGGACCTTCAGCACTAGCTAATGCAACAGCATGTGCATCACAATCACAATAACCTCCTAAAGAGCATAATCAGTGTGAGTAAGATATTGCTCCATTCCCATGCTCCATAGATCATAGTCTCCTGTTTTGAGTATAGAGAGTTCTAGTGCAGACACTGTTTGGGTAGTTTTTGACTATGATTCCATCTTCTCTTTGATTATGAGATCTTGTGTAGATATAGTGTTCTTCTTATTCAGAGTTTCTTAACAAGCTCTGATACCACTTGTTGATCCCTTCTGGACAGATCTTACTTAGCTTGTTAAAGCTTAGTTATGTTGAATAGATCCAAAACAACTATAGTAGAAACTAAGATTAATAATATCACAAACTATGCGGAAACTAGTTTGCAATACTAAGAAGAACAATTAAACAGTAAACAGAATTTTAGTAAACTTTTAGCCTCAATATAAAATGACCACTAAGAAAAGTGATAGGGTTACAACATAACCTTGAAGCTATAAACTATGACTGCTATGAAAACTATATATGAAAACTTTTTTAGATCTATGCCATAGGGTTTCTTTTATACACCAAGAAACCCTAATTGGCTTACAAAACGCGTCTACTGATAATGCATATCACATTAGCAGTACTAACTATTATAACTAACAGTACTAATAAACTGACAGTACTAACACTTTGTACTGGCATCACTAACTATTAAACTAACAATACTAATGACTTAGGCTATTTTCTCTAATCTTCAACAGCAACACAAACTTGAACCAGCAACATTAAGTCGTAGAAGCCTTTAATTCCCAACAAGAAGGTTGCTATCCTTTGCTTTGTAAATGACTATCCCTCATCAAAGATGAACATTTAAGTTTAGGAACATGAAATATATGAATAAAAGCCATTAGTGTTTAGAAAAAAAGCTATATCAACTACTTTTATAGTGTGAAGATACTTAAATACAGGAGTGTCTGGTTTCTTTTGAGCTATCTATCTGATATATAAAAAGTGAGGATATACCCTATGGGATCTAAAAAATATTCAGATAGAGCAAGTGGATACAATTGTTATGAGTCTACTCCAAGTGAATATTATTGGGTCTGCTGCAACTATTTGGTTTAAGTAATCTACTATTTGGGTCTGCTGCATCTATATGGCCTAAGTTATCTACTGTTTGGGTCTGCTGCAATTTTTTTGCTAATTCAAGTGGTTTGGGTCTGCTACAATATTCGGGCTTAAGTGATCTTTAGTGTCCTATCTTCTATATTTATGTTCATATGATGGTTGTTTTTGCCGCTAAAATTTTTGAGACTTCAACTTAAGTGGTTGGCATTTTCTAAGGCTTCAAGTGGCTAATGCTATCATATTTTTCAAGTAAAGTGTGACTGTTTCAAATACTACCTTCACCATATCTTGAATATTATCTAAATTTAATTCATGACACCATACACACATGCACTAAAAAGTTAGTATTAAAGTGTTAAGAACGGCTAAGAAGAAGAACTTACATTTTGACAATTTAAAACTCAGTTTTAAGACAATAGAAGTATGTTAGGATGCCAGTTCCAAAGAGTCCAATATTGACAATGTTTTAGAGAACAAACCATACCTTCAAAACAAAGAAGCTAAACATATGAGAATGTATTTTAGCATGATTCTAAAGTTTACAACTACAACTGTGAAGTGGTGGAATTATGACAATGTAAATGAAGAAAGTAGATAGAGAGGGTTCCTTACAATAACATGACATTGAACACTTAAATGCTTATAAGTCAAATTTTTTGAGTCTTGTTCTATTTTTTTTGGGGCGTTTCAACTTAGAACTGGGGATATATACACGTCGCCCTATACAAAGCAAAATTTTATAGCACAACTGGCATTGAGTCATCAAATCTATAACAACTGAAACATATCTAAGAAATTAATGTTCAGAATGCCTATTCACCTTTAGTAGGGGCATGGCTGGACCCGACATCGTCAATTAAAGTTGCATGACCCGGTACACACTGGTTTCTAATACGCCTTTTCCCACTTGGCGTTTGGACACTAAACCTTTTTCTCTTATGAGCGACAGAGTCTATACACGTTCGGCCTGTGTAAACCAATATTCCGAACCATAAATGATATTCAGTAATTTGAACGACAAAAAAGAGAGAGAACATTGTAGGAACAAAACATAATAACAAAAAGTTCACATAATAAGTTTACAACTACGAAAGTGAAATGGTGAAATTATGACAACGCAAATGAAGAAAGTAGATAGAGAGGGTTCCTTACAATAACATAACATTGAATACTTAAATGATTATAAGTCAAAATTTTTGATTCTTGTTCTATTTTTTGTGGCGTTTCAACTTAGAACCAAGGATATACACGTCGCCCTGTAAAAACCTAAATTCCATAACACAACTGGTATTGAGTCATAATAACAGAAAGTTCACATAGTTACACTTACCATGCGTGTCAACACTTTTGGGTTCCTGAGAAAGATTGTAATCGATATCTGCATAGTTAGCTTCACGCCTAACATATAGACAAAATGAAGGTGCATCATTATACACATCTGCACGTCTCAATTCCTCATTTACAAAAGGCAAAAGGATGGCGAAATCCTAAAAATCTAGTACAATTTGTCCCCTATCATTGAACAATGTATATGAGGCTCAGACATGCTAACAACAAATTAAAGAGGACACGTCCGCCATGGCTGCGACCATAATAGGTCGCCCCGCCAAGATACGAATGGTCTAATCCTTATGATAGCCATTTAGA
>BQNB010206342.1:0-10553 GCA_026074375.1 Tanacetum coccineum | reverse complement strand
GTTTGTGAAATCTTTGACGTTTGGGGCATAGAATTCATGGGACCATTCCCATCATCAAAAGGAAACAAATACATACTTATGACTGTCGATTACCTGTCAAAATGGGTTGAAGCAAAAGCGCTCCCCACAAACGACGCCTGAGTAGTTTGCAAATTTCTTAAATCTCACTTTGCCAGATTCAGTGCCCCTCGAGCCATCATCAGTGATCGTGGAACACATTTTTGCAATGACCAGTTTGCAAAGGTCATGCTTAAATTTGGAGTCACTCATCGTCTCTCCACGTGGGCAGGTTGAGGTATCGAATCGTAGTTTAAAAAGAATTCTTGAAAGGACAGTGGGCGAGAATCGTGCCTCTTGGTCGGACAAACTGGATGACGCTCTCTGGGCCTTCCGTACAACGTACAAAACACCCATCGGGTGCACTCCGTACAAGCTTGTATATGGAAAGGCATGTCATCTACCAATTGAGTTGGAGCACAAAGCTTACTGGGCCCTTACATGCAACTTAGTATATCAACCGGGGTGATCAACGCAAAGTTCACTCAATGAATACGTAACTGCGTGATTCAAGCCTATGAAAATTCTTTGATTTACAAAGAGAAAACTAAGAGGATCCATGACGCAAAGATCAAAAATCACGTTTTCAACGTAGGTGATCAAGTCCTCCCCTTTAACTCAGATTGATAATTTTCTATCCTGCAAGTGAAGTCCCGTGGTCAGGACCATTACCATTGTTCAGTTTTCCCGTATGGCACCGTTGATTTAACCTAGAACTCCGGCCCCCCCCAAAAAACACCCTTTTCAAAGTAAATGGTCATCGTTTGAAGCACTATTTTAGAGGTGATGTCCCTGCTATGGATATCCCGGGCCTCCAAACCTTCCCCAAGGACAACTAAATTCAAGGAATTAGGTCAAGTTTAATGACCCTAAACAAGCGCTTCATGGGAGGCACCCCATGCTTATCCTATTTTTTTTTACTTTATCAGTAGTAGTAGTATTCTAGCTTAGTAAATGAATAAGTGCTTAGTTGTTGTAAGGAGCTTGCCTCTACCCTTTTCCTCATTTGTGTTTTGTGTTGTATTGTCCAGGATGTCCTGGATTTTTGAAGCCTCTCGTGCTCGCGGTATTTGTCCTTCGATCACAAGAGCTTCACAATCCTCAGCTTCATTTGGGAATCCGATATCCTAATCTTATCGACTAACGTTTATCTTTAAGCATAATTCATAAACGGCTTAGGATTTACGTAGAAACCCTTCGTAAAACATTGAGGACAATGTTTCATTCTAGTATGGGGGGATCTTTGATTTGATTGTGCCTGCAGCCGTTGTTCTCACGTAATCCCGTTTTTACCACCAAAATTTCAAAAAAAAATGAAAAAATTTAAAAATTTTCAAAAATAAAATAAGTGTTTTGTCACAATTTTCTTTCTAATGGTAGAATAATAGTAACTTTTTGACTCGATCGAGCGTGTTGAGCTCTAGCTTGTTCCTTAACTTTTAGACTAAGCGTTCGCGAATACTCGCGAAGAATGAAAAATGATAGTGTTAAGTATGAGTTGGATGCTAAACAAGGATTATTGAAATCTAAGAGCTCATGTTGTGTAATTTTTGTCGCTTTTTCTCCCATAAGATTCTAACCTGATTAATATACGTGCTACTTTTGGAAATTAAACTTAAATTAATAATTTTTATAGTATATAGCAAAAACTTTAGACTTAGTTCGAATTTATACTTGAATTTTTCAAAAAGAAGTTTTCCCAATAAAAAAGAAAAAAAAGAAAAAAAAATGATGATGAAAAATGAAAAAATATAATTAAATATAAACTGAGAGGGTTGATAAAATTTTGCTGTATTTGCCGGCTCAACAACGATGTTACAGCCTTCTAAAGAAAGCCCATAGTAAGAATAATTATCCAAGACTGATAAAAGTTTGCTGCATCTTGCCGGCTCACAACCGATGTTGCAGCCTTCTAAAAGGTCGAGGGTTACAAATTGCATAAATGGTTAATATTAAGTGTGAATAAAAGATCTCTTTTTGTTAAATTCAATAAGCTTTGAACATTTGGCTAATTATATTTTATAAGCTAGTATATACGGAAAACCTAGAGTTTTTGAACCTAAGGTCCGTGAGTCCCGATACTAGTCTCTGTGGGTGTCAAAAACCTGGTCACTTAACCATAAGGGTTGGGATGTGCCGAGACAAAAAGTCGCTACATGGATGATCTCGCCTTCAAAAATTATTTATTCTCGGTGTAACGTGAAACATAGAATTATTGCAAACATTGAAACCATGGTTTTGAAATTCCAATAAATAGCCCCATACACCTAAGATATAAATTGTCGGGAGTGAAAAGTTTACAAGTTGCAAATATGAGTAGTGTTAGCATCTTAACTCATAATTAACGGTGATTTCGTTTTAAGCTTGGTTTGGAATAAGTAGAAAAGGTCGGGAACGATGAATTTTATCCTTTTGGGGCATTCTCGGATCGAAATGCATCTTGTTCTATGATCCCTTAAAGTTATTAAATAACGAAAGTCAAACGTTCTAGTTAGTTGATTAATGAAAAATGAAAAATACAAAAAGATGTGTAGGAATAGGTGTATATATAAAAAATGGTAAAGACGGGGATTTTCAAAACTTATGAGTCTTTAACTCCCTTGATGAACACTTAGCTACTTTTCGAGGTTATTAGTCGAGGGTGATTGAGATTCTTAGTTTTCTAAATGCTTACTTCATAGCATTGCGTGAGGACACGGCAATACCTTAGTATGGGGGATTTTGGTATGTGTTTAATTACACACACCTTTTACCTTTAAAAACAAGTTAAAATAACCAAAAACGGACTTAAAATGCCAAATATATGCTTGTTTTGCTAATTGTGTTGTGCAGGAACGGATATCTAAGAAAAGGACGAAAAACGAAGCCAAAATGACAAAACCGGACACGGAATGGAAAAGCGTGGAAAAGACAAAGCCCAAGTCTGAAAAAGTCAACCAAAGTCAACCCCGACAAATCCAAAGTCAAAAAGTGAAGAAAAATAAGTTTAGGGGCCAAAATTGCCAAGTCCCTAACTTATTTAATGAAGGAAAAGAAGAAAAATACTTGCAAAGGGCTTAAACTGCCATTTCACCAAAGTATTAACCACAAGGGTTATTTCTGCCAACCCTCCAAAGATGTAACCCAAAAGGACTTAACTTGCAATATCCTTTATAACATTCAGGGGGTATTCTTGCCAAGTCCCCAAACATTTATAAACACATGGACTGAAATTGCAAAGACATATATAACCATGAGGGACCACTTTTGACAAAACCACAAACTTACAACTGTTTTTGAAGTACTGTAATACTCATCTACACCATTTTCACTGCCAAAGCTCAATTACCCTCAACATCCTGTCCCTTTCAACCTCGTTGACTCCCCACATCACTCCAAAACCATCACCACCTCTTACCCCACCCCCCCACATGGGCTATCATCCAGCTTGGTGATCCTTGACATCTAATTCCGCCAAAAGATAAAGGACGGGTGAGATCATTTTGTTTGGGCACCAAGAAAACTTCAAGGGCTGTGATTGACCCAAGCTTTCCTCTCACCAAAGAAACACAACTAGCACATTCAAGTAAAGACAAGAAGAGAAGTATAAACCCTAGCTTATTCGGCTATATAAGCTTTTGTAAGCCATTGTGGCAACCAGTTAGTTTTTTTTAGTGTGTAGTTTTTTAGAATTCAGTTTTAAGTTTTAAGTAGTCCAACTTTTATGTACTTGTCTCTTTTAAGATTAATGAAGATTCAGTTTTATGTTTACTTTGTTCAAAGTTCTTAAGATATCCTATGTCTTTTAAAAGCTCAAACAAGCATCTTTAACCCAGTTGTTTAAACCAATATACAAAGATTTCAGAAAAATTCAAAGAAAAAAAAAGTACCTGAGTGAATTAAGCAAAAGTTGAATGAGCAAACTTGGATGGCTCATTGGGTTGTTTAGTACAACTTATTTATAAGCTTGGGTAGGATTAGAGCTTATTAGGTTTTGCATAATACTGTTTTGAGCAAGGATCAAGGTATACTTCTTTTTAAATTTTGCTTAAAAGTTACTAGTACAGCTATTTTTCAGCTTTTTTAGGTCTTTTGTGCTTATTTGTGTTTAGTTATGCTTAAAAATGCCTTTTAGTGGCTCATATCTCATTAACTTGTCAATTGCTTAAAACTGCCTAGATAAGCTTATTACTGTTGTTAGCTTATTAGTTTTTCAAACGCTTATTAGCCTGTCAAATTACCTTATGTGCTTAACCAGCCTGTGTAATACTTGACTTTAAAAATTAGAGATTAATCTAGTCTAAGTTTTAAAATTCGTTTTTAAAATATAAAGGGGTGTTTGGTACAAGCCCAAAATGGGTCAAAATGGTGTCATCATGGGTTGTGACCATTTGGCTAACTTTGGCTTAAGTTATTAAGCTTGTTTGAGTCTGTTTTCAAAAGTTTTCAAGTCCAAAAGTTGATTCTCAAGTTTTCTCATTTGTCTCTTAAGTCTGTTAGAATTTTAAGAGGTTTCAAAGTGCTTATTTGCTTAAGTTTTAAAAACCTGAGTTGTAATATCAATTTTGTGTCATTTATATGTGTTAAAATCAACTAGTAGAAACCTTAGGGTCCTTAGTATTTGTTAGCAATTCTGTCAACATTTTTCTTAGTTTTTCAAAAGGTTAAAATGTGCCTCATTTTCATTCTAAAAAATTCAGAGGGTAAATCAGAGTTTTAGGTTCTAAAAACTTATGCACAAGTTCATTTCAAGGTATTTTCCATCTGTTTTAACTAAGTTTTTGTTTTTGAGCTTATTGGAGAGCTTATTTTTAAGTTAACTTTTTCACAAAATCCTTTGTTGAAAACTGCCCTGGTGTTAAACCACCACCTTTAAGCCCACTGTCCTAGCTGATTAGAGGGCTTTTGCTCAAGCTTTTGGCTTTTCTAAAAAGCCAATAAGCTCTTTTATAAGCCCCCTTATTTGTAGACCTTAGGAAGCACTCTAGGTAGCTTAAAATTAAGCACAAAGTAGTCATTTCAACTGTTTTGCATTCTAGTATTGGCATTAGCTTATTTTTGATTTTCTTGGCTTATTGGCTTAAATTTTTAGCTCATTGATGTTTGTTTTTGGCTTATTAGGTTAGATAGCTTATTTTTTTAGATTCATTACTTAGCTAGCTTATTTGCCTTTTAGCTCCTCTTAGTCTTTTAGTGTTAAAATAGCTAAGACTGCCTCTCTTAGTAGCTCATTGTTTTGCTTATTTGCCTATGCTTTTTATTTGCTTGGTGTTGCTTATTTAGTGTAGATATAAGCCTGTTTTTGCTTATTGCCTTGAACTTTGCTTATTCGTGTGCTAAAAGTCAAAAGCCATAAGCCATTTAAGCCTTAGCTCACTTTAAGCAAACTGTCAAACAAAAAGCCCTTTTTTAGCTTATTTATAAGCATTCTCAAAAAGTCGTAGTTATGAAAAATGATAAGCTTCATGTGCTTAACAAGTTTGGTTAAAAAGTTTTTCTAAAAAAAAAGAGGAGATAAGGGGAAACCCGGGTGAGCAAGACTCGAACCCGGGTCTCAACCCTCAATACACCTCTTTTATATAACCTCTCTTACCGCTGTGCCCTTGGGTCTTTTCTGTTAGACCCTTGGGCACCTTGGTATTTAAGGGGGTTTTGGCCAAAATAGCTATAAGCTCGTTTAAGCTTATATTCAGCTTATTTATAAGCTGAATCTCGGGTTTCTTATTTTTCTTAGGATAGTCGTAGGGTCTAGTAATTTTAATAATTTTTTCAGAATTTTTAAAAATGGTTTAGTATTTTTTTTTTACAATTTAATTTCGTTAAAAGTTTTAAAAATTCATAAAAAATACAAAAATTATCAAAAAAATATTTGTCTTTTTAGGAAATTTTCTTTAGTCATATTTTACGTAGGAAAAATAGAAAAACTTTTGTAGGGTTAATTTTGCAATGATTTTTAAAGAACGGGGTCTCGGGTACGCGTTGTGTTTCTTGACCTGTTTTTGGGTGCAAAAAGACTCCGTTTTCGTCTAGTTTTTTTTAACTTCGTATTTTTCATTTAGAATCTATTTTTGCTTTTAAATTTGTTTTAGGGTTTAATTTGCAAATTTAGGTTTTTTAACCCTAGTTGTTCGTGCCCGTTTTGGTTTAAGTTATTTAGCTTTCATTTTTTTAGGTTTTTCTCAATCGTTTTTGCTTGTTATTGATTAATTTAGCTTTATTCCTCTCCAAAATATTAATTCCTCATTCAGACTCCAATTTCCGACTCGTATCGATTCTCCAGCTTAGCCTCGCTGGGATAAAATACGCCACTCACAACAAATAAAACCCATAACCCGACTCTCATATGATTTAACGACACGAGAAACATTCTATACTACTTCTCAGGTTTCATTGATTGTCTTCTAGATTATACTTACTTATATTTTTTATTTTTATTCTATATTATATATAAGAGGTGTCAGGTTTTAGCATTCAACCTGTTTTTTGGCGCCGTGCCGGGGAGGCTGTGGATCCGATTTATCGTTACGGTTTTGGCCAAGTTGTGTTTGAATCTCGTGGATTATTATCATATATATAAAAAAAATAACAAAAAATATAATAACTTGTGTCTTTAATTCTAAATAAATTCACAAATTGGTTAAAAATACCAAATACTATTATTCTCAATTGATGTATATTCATAATAAAATTCCGGTTGAACTTGTTGGTTCCACACTTCGAAAAACGATTTAAAAACTTGCCTTTTGTGTCACTAGCGAGCGTACGGTTCACCTTTTTAAAAGCATAAACAAACTATATGAGGGGTTATAAGCGGGGTTGTTTCCTAGGAACTACGACCCTAAAGGAAAAAGGTTTTTTAATTGCTTTGCGTCTTCCTATTCCTCCCGCTCCTTTGTGCGGTTTTTCTTTTCGAAGACGTTACCGAGTAGTTGTCGATTATTAGGTGTTGGTTGTCTTTTTCGTTGTCCGTTTTATTAAAATATAACTTGTGAATTTACTTGTGAAAACAAAAGAAAAAATTAGTGGTAATTTTCTTTTCTAGTGTATGCACACTCGTTACCCAATATGTTAATCTTACATAATCAACAACACCAGGCCCAAAACCACCTGTTGTTGAATCATGTAATCTTGAAGATCCAATTGAAAACCAGATCCCTAGCTTCGATGGATGATAACCGGACTATGGGAATCAATTCGCTTGAAAGCCCCACCAGGGGTTAACGGAGGATGCCTGTTATGCCCGAAATCACCGCGGACATTTTGAGCTTAAGCACGGTCTGCTTAACCTCGTTCAAAACAAGCAATTCTTTGGACATGACAAAGAAGATCCTCATGCCCACATCCGATATTTCAACAAGATCACTTCTACGATGAAGTTCCCGAACGTCCCGAGTACGTCGGTAAAGCTTATGCTTTTCCCATTTTCCCTCGAGGGGGCAGCCCGGATTTGGCTTGAAAAAGAACCCCCTCGATCGATTCAAACATGGGATGATCTTGTTTCGAAATTCATCAACAAATTTTTCCCTCCGTCTAAAACAACCAATCTTCGAAATGAAATCACGAGATTTCAACAAAGATTTGATGAGACGTTTTATGAAGCATGGGACCGATTTAACGATCTTCTTCGGGCATGTCCACATCATGGATTTTCAGAATTGCATCAACTCGATACATTCTATAATGCCTTGAACTCTAACGATCAAGATTCGTTAAATTCCGCCGCGGGTGGCAACTTTTTGGATAAAATGCCTCGTGATTGCCTAAGAATCATTGAAAGCAAATCCAAAGTTCGTAATTCACGTAACAAACCGGTTGTTGCCAAAGTGAGTTCGAGCACTTCCACCCCCGGAATCTCTTCCGATGTTGCTGAGTTGAAAGATATGGTGAAAGCTTTACTTCTTGATAAGAAAAATCAATCTCCCGCTCCTACTCCCGTCAAAGCGGTTGAGGAAAGTTATGTTACTTGCGGTGGTGCTCATTCCTACCAAACTTGTCCAGCCACCACTGGCAATGTTTATCGAGATAATATTCAAGAATATGTCTCTCAAGCAGCCGCAGCTAACTACAACCAAGGAAACACCGGTTATCGAGCCCCGATTTCAAATCAAATTCGACCTCCCGGTTTTCCTCCCGCTCAAAACAATCATAATGTGCAAAATCAAGGAAACAATCAGAATCGTTACAACCAAAACCGAGGGAATTTCAATCAAGCTCCAGCTTACCAACCCCCGGTTCATCAAGGTCAAATCTATCGACCTCAGGTTGTTCAACCTCCTGCTTATCAAGCTCCCGCCTATCAAGCTCCAGCTCCTCAGATTCAAGGTGTATCGAAGGAAGATTTCCAAGCCTATGTAAAGGCTAATGATGCTGTGATGAGGAACATGCAAACTCAAGGTCAAAACATGCAAAATCAATTGACCAATCTCACGGACATGCTTTCCAAATTTGTCACTTCCAATACCGCCTCTACTTCGGGAACTCTCCCTAGTAACACTGTTACTAACCCGAAGGAGGATTTAAAGGGTATTACCACTCGAAGTGGTGTAGCTTACAAGGGACCCACGATTCACTCTGAGCCCGTAAATGCTCCAGTTAGTGCTTCAAGGCCTAACCAAAAAGCATCAATTCCATTTCCTTCAAGAAGAAATGATGAAAGACGTCGTGAAAAAGCTAACGACCAAATTGAGAAATTCTATGAAATCTTTCGAGATTTGAGTTTCGAAATTAGCTTTACGGATGCCTTGATGCTTATGCCAAAATTCGCCTCGACTCTAAAAACCTTAATCGGAAACAAAGAAAAGTTGAGTGA
Source organism: Tanacetum coccineum (assembly GCA_026074375.1). NCBI lineage: Eukaryota > Viridiplantae > Streptophyta > Magnoliopsida > Asterales > Asteraceae > Tanacetum > Tanacetum coccineum. Next base: position 1,708 of record BQNB010206342.1, on the reverse strand, counting down.
AATGGCTAGAACCCCATTGAACGAGAATTGCTCAGCGGTCCTCCTAAACAAGTTACCAAAGAAACTTGGAGACCCTGGCCGATTTCTTATTCCATGTGAATTCTCCGGGATTAATACATGCAACGCCTTGGCCGATCTTGGCGCAAGCATTAATCTTATGCCATATTCCGAAAGTGAAAAAATGCTCTCTTCCCGAACTAACCCCGACTAGCATGAAGCATAAGTTAGCGATCGATCACTCTCTGAACCAATCGCATCGCTAGAAGACGTCTATTTAACGTATGAAAAGTTTCAATTTCTTGCAGATTTTTGTGGTCGTTGATTTTGAGCCAGACCCCCGAGTCCTCTAAACACGGGAGGAGTTTCATAAAGACCAGTCGTGCGATTAATCGATGTAATCTAGTGTGAAATAACCCTTCGTGTTGGCAAGAGGCATTACATTCAAACTGGACAAACTTTGAGATACACGTCTACATACAATCATTATGACGTCAAACGAATTGACGTTGGGATGTGCCGAGACGAAAGTCGCTACATGGGATGATCTCGCCTTCAAACTCATTATTCTTGGGTGGAACATGAAACGTAGAATGTTGCAAAACGTTGATCCATGGTTGAAATTCAAAATATCACATACAGCTTAAGATATAAATTGTCGGGAGTGAAAAGTTTACAAGTTACAAATATGAGTAGTGTTAGCATCTTAACTCATAATTAACGGTGATTTCGTTTTAAGCTTGGTTTGGAATAAGTGAAAAGTCAGGAACGATGAATTTATCCTTTTTGGGGCATTCTCGGATCGAAATGCATCTTGTTCTATGATCCCTTAAAGTTATGAAATAACGAAAGTCAAACGTTCTAGTTAGTTGATTAATGTAAAAAATGAAAAAATACAAAAAGATGTGTAGGAATAAGTGTATATATATATATAAATGGTAAGACGGGGATTTTCAAAACTTATGAGTCTTTAACTCCCTTGATGAACACTTAGCTACTTTTCGAGGTTATTAGTCGAGGGTGATTGAGATTCTTAGTTTTCTAAATGCTTACTTTATAGCATTGCGTGAAGACACGGCAATACCTCAGTATGGGGGAATTTTGGTATGTGCTTAATTACACATACCTTTTACCTTTAAAACCAAGCTAAAATAACCAAAAACGGTCTTAAAATGCCAAAAATATGCTTGTTTTGCTAATTGTGTTATGCATAACAAATATCTAAGAAAAGGACGAAAAACGAAGCCAAAACGACAAAACCAGACACGAAATGGAAAAGCGTGGAAAAGACAAAGTCAAGACAAAGCCCAAGTGTGAAAAAGTCAACCAAAGTCAACCCCGACAAATCCAAAGTCAAAAAGTGAAGAAAAATAAGTTTAGGGGCCAAAATTGCCAAGTTCCTAACTTATTTAATGAAGGAAATAAAGAAAAATACTTGTGAGGGACTAAAACTGCCAACTCACCAAAGAAATACCACATGGGCCATTTCTGCCAACCTTCAAAAGTCATACACCACAAGGACTTAATTTGATACAAACATATACAAAGTGAGGGGCCTTTCCTGTTAAACCCTCAAACTTCATAAAACACAAGGACGAAAATTGTAAGAGACACTATAACCATGGAGGGCCATTTGTGACAAAACCCCAAACCCTCACCCTGTTTTAAACTACTGTATATCTTCATCACCATTTTCCCGCCAAACTCATAA
>BQNB010206341.1:0-10553 GCA_026074375.1 Tanacetum coccineum | reverse complement strand
TAGGATCAACCCTCCTTATACCTCTCTTATAGTTTGTAATCCAAAGGTGAGCCGATTTCACAAGTGACACAACGGTTGTTTTTGTTGTTTTTCGATTTTTTAGTATTTTTGATTACTTGATAATAGAAAATCACAAAAATTGAGAAAATAAAATATTTTTGTATTTTTATATTTTTATAATAAGAAGAAAATATTCATAAATGGAAAACGATAACTTCACGAGGAAGGGTCTTCAAACACTAATCTTTAAACGTAACACGATAATCGCACACACATCCCCGGCAACGGTGCCAAAAATTTAATTCGTTCCCAAACACACACGTAAATATATACCAGGATGAGATCAATTATAGTATATAGTAAGTATTCCGAAGGGTTCTAGAAAATTACTTTTAACCAAAGTAAAGTTCAAAACCCCTCGGGTCGTTTCCTGACGAAGCGTGAATTGAGAATCATGATTAAGTTCGTGATCGCATGATTTGAATGATTCAATGATTTTGATTTTGGATTCTATTTCTACTAACAAAATGCAAAAACAAGTAAAGGCAAGCTAAAAACGAAAACAATTAAGATTGAAACACGAAAACGATAACAAGACTCTAAACCCGAGCCTTAAAACCCTAAATTATCAAATTTTAACCCTAAAAATGCAAATTTAATTTTTAAAGGTCCTAAATGATTAAAAATAATTTTAGAAAAAAGAATTATATTTTTCTGACTTTTATTTTATTTTTTTGTGAATTAAAAATAGTTTTAATCTAAAAATATTATAAAAAATAGTAAACTAATTTAGAAAAATCTAAATTTTTTTAGAAAAAGTACTTTGAACTAATCTAATCCTAGGAAAAATAAAACGGGTTCACCAACTTATTTGAATAAGCTAAAAATAAGCTCAAAAGGGCTGTTAGGCTTAAACTTGAAAAAAAGGTTAAAAGGAAAATGGTTTGAATGTATAACGAAAAAGACCCAAGGGAAGGATGGTAGTGAAGGGTGGTGTTAAAAAGTTAGGTAGTTAAGGTTGAGGTCCCTGGTTCGAGCCTGGGGCTTCCCTATACGGCCTAATGTTTTTTTATTTGCTAAACTTTTTTAACCACTTATCTAAAAGCTCTAAACAAACACTTTTTGTGAAAGCACTTTTTGTAAAAACTTAAAATAAGCAAGGAATAAGCTATTTAGAACTGATATATGGCTATTTAAGACTTAGACAAAATAAGCTAAAACTGATTTGCTTTTTAAGACTAGTTAAGCTAAAGGAAAAAAAACAAAATAAGCTAAAATAGATTCTAGGCTATAGCTAATAAGCACTAAAGGTTGAAAATAAGCTAATAAAATAAGCTGAAAAGACCACAAAGACACTAAAACAGTTGACACCAAAAGGGGTTTAAAAGACATTTACTACTACTTTAAGCTAGCTTTAAGACCAAATAAGCTAAAAGAAAAAGCTAATAAACCTAAAACAGATTAAGTCTAATACTCAAAGAACACAAATAAGCTGACATTAAGCAAGTAAGCCTAAGCAATAAGCTAGAAAAACAAATTGCAAATGGCGGCTATACTACTTGTTTTTGGATTTTCAAGGTTTTTCTAAAAGCTAAAATGGCAAACTGCAGCCCTAAGAATAAGTTAGTCAAAGCTGTTATAAATCTAAAATAAGCTAAAACAGATTAAGCTTACAACCTAGTGAGCTTATACAATTAATTTCAAACCTTAAATCAAACTAAAGCTATCCTAAATTTGCTAAAGAAAAATGACTTTTAATAATGGAAATGGCATACTTGATTGTTTTGAACTCATTTGTAAAAAACAATTAGAACAGTATTTTTTAAAGTACTATAATAAACAAATACAATTATGAAACTTATGAAATTATTTACCAATCAAAAACATAAATCTCATTTTAAATCAAAATCCAACAGATTCAAGAAATATAAATCAAGCAGACATGAAAATTTCATTAACTAAACCTTAAAACTTTAACAAAACTTATTCAAACATCCTTAAAACTAACACTAATGCTGATTTTAAGCCAATCTAATATAGATTTTAAAACAAAAAGTGCAAGAGCAGTATTAACCCTTGGTTAATATTGCTAAGCCAAACACCCCTTTAAAATCTAAAAATGCATTTTAAGCTTGATTAAGACAAATTTAACCTTAGGATTTTGAAAACAGATTATAAACTAAATAAATTACGACTTAATAATTAAATATCATCCTTTAAAAAGCACTTAGCAATAAGCAACTAGATTAAGCAGATTAAGACATAAAACAAGCAGTTTTCATTAAAATCATAAAAAAGTGAGATCTAAACATTAGCAAACATGAATAAGCAATAAGCAGCATATAAAAGCATAAAAAAGCAAGATTAAGCAGTTTAATAAGCATAAATAAGCATTAACAGAAAATAAAGCTGTAAAAGAGATTTTGAACTTACAATTTCCTTTGCACAAAAAACAAGGGGTGAGTTTGCTATTAGAGAGCTTATTACCTAAGCTCCAGGCTTATCTATGATTAGCTGCATTGTTCTTAAAAGCCTTCAAGGTTCTGGCTTTTTCATCCATTAAGCTTTTTTAGTATTTTTGAGTGAAAACAACTGTTTTAAAACATATAAAGCTATGGAATGGCTTAGATATTGCTTAAGTAAACAGCTTAAGTAAAAGATAAACATAGAGCTTATAAGAAGTTAATCATAACATTTTCAAAACATAAGATGCATTACTTTAAATTAAAAATTTTACATAAAAACTCAAACTTTCATTAAACTTTTAAAACATTACAATACTTAAAAGAAGGTTACAATAAGCTAACTAATATAAGCTGTAAATTACAAGGAAAAAGATATAAACTAAAACTCGATTCCTAATGTGTGAAAACACACACTATTTATAGCCGAATTGAGAAGCTATTGATCCTTGAGGTGTGTTTTTTGTGTGAGTGCTCTCCAAGCCATTAATCTGAGCCCTTGAATCCATTTTGTGCTTCTTTAAGCTTCATCATAGCCCTTGATTGATCTTGTCCAATAAATTGGCAAGGGATTGCCAACGTGGTTGTCTTTTTCTTGAAGGAATAGGTTAAGGGGGTGTGAGTATTTTTTGTCAGGTTGCAGGGTAGGACAAGGATGTGTGAATAGTGATGGGTTTGGCGGGAAAATTATTTCAGTGTTTGATTTATAACGGGAGTTAGGGGAAAAGGACTAATGGTGTAAAGGGTGAAAGGGTGTAAGGACTAACGGTGTAAACCCATAAGGACTAACTGTGTTAGTCCCTAAGGACTAACGGTGCAATGGGTTAGGGACTAACAGTGTAATGAAAAAGGACTAACTGTGTAATAGTTTTTAACAGAATTATGGTTAGGGCTTTTTAGGCTTAATGGCCTTTTAATGTTGGGCCAGTTTTGAGGATTTTGGATTTAGGCATTCTTGGGCTAACCTGGCCCATTAACTTAGGTTCGGGTTGGCCTATTTTAGATGCCCATGTCATCGGCTTTGATCTTTCATGCTCTTTCCATTCCCGTGCTCGGTTTTGTTCGGTTTGGCTTGATTTTTGTCCTTTAGTGAATATCCGATACCTGCACAATATAAAGAGCAAAACAAACATATATTTGGCATTTTATGTCCGTTTTTGGTCATTTAAGCTCGTTTTATTAGGTTAAAGGTATGTGTAATTAAGCACATACCAAGACTACTAGCAGGAACAATTACAATTACCATAGCATGTTCAAAATGCTTATTGAACGACACTGGTTTTGTAAACGGATCAGTTACGTTGTCATTTGTGTGAACTTTCTTAAGGACAATCTCACGTTCTTAAATTACTTCACGAATGTAGTGATATTTCTTTTGAAAATGTCTGACTCCCTTCAGAATTATAGGATCATTGGCGATCGCTATTGCAGGCTTATTGTCACATAGCATCTCCATAGGTCTTTTATTTGATGGCACGACATTTCCAAGTCCTTTAATAAATTTCCTCATCCAAACGGCTTCCATTGATGTTTCAGTCAGCTTCTGTAGAAGACATAGCAGTAGTGCTTTGCTTTGCACTCTTCTAGTCCATGGCTCCACCATTAAGTACAAACACATATCCTATCTGGTATTTGGTATCATCCTTATTTGTTTGAAAACTAGTGTCAACATAACATGATACTTTCAGCTCAGCTTCAGGTTTTGGCCCATACACAAGAACCATATCTTTAGTATTCCTTAGATACTTAAGAATAGTTTTAACAGCAGCCTAGTGAATCTCACCAGAATTTTGCTGAAAACGACTACATAAATTTTGCGCAAAGGCAACATTAGGTATAGTGCACCTAACCACATACATGATTGAACCTATAGCCGAAGCATAAGGAACCCTTCACATACGTTGCACTTCACTAGGTGTTTTAGCACCTTGGGACTTTCTATAGTTTGGCTTTTCTATCATTGGAGTATACCCCTTCTTGGAGTTTTTCATCCTAAATTTCTTTAGGGTTTTCTCTAGATAAGCACTTTGACTAAGAGCAATCAACCACTTAGATATATCTCGTATGATCTTGATTCCAAGGATGTATGTTGCTTCTCCTAAATCTTTCATAGAAAAACACTTACAAAGCCAAGATTTAACCCCTTGCAGTATTGTAACGTTATTTCCCATGAGTAATATGTCATCGACATACAAGATTAGGAATGCAACATTACTCCTACTAGCTTTGAGATATACATATGGCTCATCGGGATTTTGAGTAAAACCAGTCTTCTTGATTTCTACATCAAACCTTTTATTCTAACTTCTAGATGCTTGCTTTAATCCATAAATGGAACGTTGAAGTTTGCATACTCTGTTGGGATGTTTTGGATCCACAAACCCCTCATGTTGCACCATATATACGTTCTCGCTTAGGTGACCATTCAGAAAGGCGGTTTTGACATCCATCTGCCAAATCTCATAGTCATAGAATGCTGTTATGGCTAAAAGAATCCTTATAGCTCTAATGTATGCAACAAGAGAGAAGGTTTCCCCATAATCTACACCGTAGGTTTGGATATAGCCTTTTGCTACCAGACGAGCTTTAAAGGTGTGTAAATAGCCATCCATGTTAGTCTTTTCTTGAAAATCCATTTACTCCCAACAGTTCGACCATTAGGAGGAAGCTCAACCAAAACTCAGACTTGATTATCTTTCATGGATTGCATTTCCGTATTTATAGCTTCAAGCCTTTTGTCAGACTCAGGATCTGATAATGCAACTTTATAATTAGGAGGTTCATCAAGATCCCCTAATTCATATTCCTCAACATCAACATAGAAACCATATCTATCTGGTGCTTGAGGTATCCTTGCGGATTTACGAATAGGAACTTCAACATTTTGGGGCTCGACTACAATAGGGGCGGCCTCATTATGTTCTTCGCTAGTATTTTCAAAAGGTTGTGTATCTTCTTCTTGTATTAATTCAAGTCCTTCATCACTTCCACTCGATTCGAGAGGTCCAAGACTCCCACTCGATTCTTCTACCATGAGATTATTCTCACATAACTCAGCATTCCGAGCAACAAAAATCTTGTTCTTGAGTGGATAATAAAAGTAGTAACCCATCATTTCCTTTGGGTATCCTATAAAGATACACTTAATGGATCTAGATCAAGCTTGTCAGGTGTGACTCGTTTCACGAGTGCCTCACAACCTCAAACCCTTAAGTAGGACAACTTGGGAGCTTTCCCGTGCCTTATTTCATAAGGAGTCCTTTCAACCTTCTTAGGTGGAACCATATTGAGAATGCGAACAACAGACTAGAGAGCATATCCCCAAAAGGATTTTGGCAGAGTTGTTAAATTCATCATGGATCGAACCATATCAAGTAAAGTTCGATTCCTCCTCTAAGACACCCCGTTGTATTGTGGTGTATAAGGTGGAGTAAGCTGGGATACAATACCACAACTTTTCATGTGATTAACAAACTCATAACTTAGGTATTTACCTCCGTGATCTGATCGAATAGCCTTAATGTTTTTATCGAGTTGATTTTCTACCTCATTCTGAAAAACCTTAAATGTTTCAAATACCTCATGTTTATGTTTCATCGGGTAAACATAACCATAACGGTTGAAATCATTTGTAAAGGTAATGAAGTAACTAACACCCTCTCTTGACACAGTCCCAAAAGGGCCACATACATCAGTGTGTATAAGTCCTAATAGGTCATTTGCTCTTTCCACTTGATGTGGAAAAGACTTACGCGCCATCTTCTTAAATATACAAGACTTGCATTTCTCAAGTGATTCATCGTGAGTGAGTTGTAAGACCCTATCACGCTGAAGCTTGTCTATGCGTTTCTTGTTTATGACCAAGACGACAATGTCATAGATAAGAAGAGTCCAATGAATACTTGACTCTTTTGTTGCTAACATTAAACATATAACTAACATTTGGATAAAGATTATGCATATCTATTTCATAAATACCATCCCGTGGAATTGCATTAAAATAAAATACATTATCTTTCGAAATAGAAATACCATAATTCGTAAATGTATGAATATAACAGTTATTAACCAAACGGGAAATTGAAACAACACCCCTAGTAATAGAAGGTGCAAAATGACAGTTGTCTAATACAATTATTAAACCACTAGGAAGAATTAAATCAAAACTTCCAATAGCTTCAACGGCTGCACGCATTCCATTTCCCACGTACAGACTTAAAGCTCCATGTTTCAACTTCCTGCTTTCTCTAAGACCTTGCGAGGTATTACAGATATGAGTATTACAGCATGTATCATATACACAAGTCTTATTAGGAAAAGCATAGAGTTCTATAGTGAAGATACCTGAAGTACTAGCAATGCTAACACTCTTTCTCTTCTTCAATTCAGCTTGGTAAGACGAACAATTCCTCTTCCAATGACCCACTTCCTTGCAGTGGTGGCAGATAGAGTCCTTTGTTGGATGTTCTCTCTTAGGCGGCGGTGGGATCTTGGGCTTGGGAGCATAAGCAAGCTTATTCTTTCCCTTGTCCTCACCCTTTGCCCCTTGCGGTTTTTTCTTGTCCTTCTGGATCTTTCCCCTCCCGTATAGATAATATATCGGGAGTTTCAGCCTTCTTTGGAATACCTTTCTCATGGAGTTTTAGCATAGCATGCAATTCAACTATACTCTTCCTCATGCTATGCATATTATAGTTTTAAATGAACTGATCATAGTCCTTGTTGAGAGAATTCAAAATAAGACTCACACCAAGTTACTTAGGCATAGCATATCCTAGGCATTCCAATGTGTCTAAGTAGCCCTTCATCTTTAAGATATAGGCGCTTACTAACTGTCCATATTCCTGTTTACAAGCATAGAATGCTTTGACTGTATCGAACAGTTCCTGTTTAGCTTGTTCCTCGAACATAGTTTTTAGTTCTTGGATCATATCATATGCCTTGTAGTTTTCTAGTACCCTTTGAAGATCAGGAGACATACTTCCAAGCATAAGACATGCCACCTCATTTTGCGCATCATATAATACTTCATATGTATCACGCACTGCTTGAGGTGCAACAGGTAAAGGAATAGGGATCAAAGGCTGTTCCAAATGAGCTAGTTTTCCTTCAGACCTAAGAACAATTCTTAAGTTTTGGTACCAGTTCGTAAAGTTTGGTCTAGTAAGTTTCTCCTGTTGGAGAATTGACCTGATAGTCGTATTGTTTGTGTTTTGGGCAGTAGCAGCCATCTACAAAACAATCAAAATTTCAGAAAATATTAGTATTTTCGATAATAATCTCTTATAAAATTAACTACCCATGTTTATAAAAGAATAAACAATTGATTTTATCAAGAGTCTAAGATCTAACTTGACGTTCTACCATTAATGCAGTTGATTTACTAGAAATGATAAACTCAAAAGGTAATCATCGTGTGATAATTGTCACATTGAGCAACTCTTAGCCTGTATGGGGCACAAGGCATTATAATCCAGTATTATAATGTCAAGTAGCATATTTAACCCCATCTTATGCCTCGGGTCGAAGTTCTAAACAACAATACTCGATATAAGTCGTCCAATACAAAATCAGCAATTTTACAGTCTCAGGTCTGACCATACGATTGTTATATTACCTTGTTTGTAAATTTACCTAAAACTGTTTTAGAGTAAAAATACAACTCAAGTGATTTCATACTTGGATGGCAAATGACTTAATTTTAAGGGTAGAGTTTGATAGAATAATGTTACCAAAATTTTGTGTATAAGGAATCATGCATATAACCTTATAACACTAGTTATTTTTAAAATCTTTCCATATTCGTTTTAAAACCTTTCTATAAATAAAAATCCCTACATTTTAGAAATCACATGCCATTTATAAAATTAGGGTTGCCTTGTTTACAATATTTCCAATTTTAAGTGATCTTACTATGGATAAGGTTAATTCCCCTCGAGAATTAATCAAACCCTAGTAATGATTTCGACTTACTTGAAACATTGTTAAAACTGTTTATGTAAAATTTGTTTATTTTTGTGTTGTTTCGTCGTGGGTTCCCTTGCGAAAACCACTAAACCCCTGCGTTATAGAACGTTTGATTTTTTTTTACAAATTTACGTATATAGTTTATGATTTAGCAAAGTGCATGTATCAAATATACGTACAATAAGCATTTTAATCATGTACTTTTAGTCCGTATTAATTTTGAAAATCAATTTTTGCATAATTATAAAAACGCCATTTATAAAACATGCAAACCATATTTACTAAATTTAATCTTACTAAACAATAATCAATTACGCAATGAAAACATTTAATTCAACTAAGATCTTCCCTACTTTAGCAATTAATCAATTAATTCACGTAATGATCTGTAACACCCCCAAAATTGGCACGCAGCGGAATACCACTTTGGGGTGCTACTTCATAGTCCAAACGCATAAGTCATAGAAAACGGCTTTTATTAATACGTTTTAAAATACATTTAAAAATGTTGTTTCACATTCAATTTAATTTATCAGAGTTGCACAGGTCCCCAAAACCATTTTAAACAAAATCCGTTGAGTCATAATACGACTCGTTCCCAAAAATGGTTTTATCGAATGTTATTATTCACCGAGTCTTTAACCTTGATATCCGCACATCATTTCCATCCACAAAAGTAAATAACCTGAGATAAACATGCTGAAAACGTCAACAATAATGTTGAGTGAATCCATAGAGTTTATAATAAAACATTTTGAACACAAGTATAATTCATCACATAACTTGTTGTACACACAAGTTATAAACATCCTTTCACGTGCTAGAGCCCATGACCGACACTTTACCCATTATCACACCCACCGGCGATAAATCGTGCCAGGGTGGTATGCCACCACCCCAGTCTCAATACAAAATCTCTGTATCAGGGTGTTCACTATTCAATTCAGGATTCAAACCCCGGACAGGATGTCACTCCAATAGATCTATTATTTGTACCAAGCGTCTTACCCTGGAAGATAAGTTAACGGCCACAGCTAGGGGCATATACTCATAGCAATGAAACCACGTTCACATATCAAAACCACTTGCGTTTGATTTTCAAAACAAGCATGTATCTCCCTCGCGGGTTTTATAAAACATATAAAATATTTAAGAGCGAGGCTATGGACTCACCTTGATTTTGAAGTCAAAGATCAACAATGCACAATCACGGAATATCAACAAACAAATAGCTCAACCACGACCTAGAATTATGTCGCGCAATTAGAGAGATAATAGAGTACGATTGACTCATACGATAATCACAACATATGTATTTACATATATTATTTATAAGAAAGCATGCTATGGAATCCACACTCACGACCCTAATCCGTACGCGTTAGGTGATTTAGAACTAAATTACCATCCCTAATTAAGTTAAGTTACACTTTTGAAAACTTTCTATTTTCGGCAAGTTTCTATTTTTAGAAAGTTACTATTTTTAGTAAGTCCGGTCATCCAATTATATTAATACCAAAAATATATCCTTATTTCGCCAATCTCCAATACACCAATGTCTAATTACTTAATCACGTCCCCGACATAAAAAGACAAATATCCGTGAGAAGGATAAAAAGAAATTTTTTTAAAAAAATCTCAAAAACTCTGAAAATATTTCACAAGATCGTGTATGTTGGTGCATGAAAAAGTTGTGAAGGAAGTTTTTTTAAAAGTTGATACTTTTCCGAAAAAAATTATGAAAAAAAACGTTTATGCATTAAATCGCTTTTTTGTGCATTAAAAATCCGTTCTTGTACCCAATTTCTTTTGACTTTTTGCATCAAAATTTTATTGCGCATCAAATTATAACAAGTTGAAAATTTTATGCATCAAATTTTATTTTTTGTGCATTAAAAAAACATTTGAAAACTCAAAATTAGAAAAACTTCTTTTACAAAAGTTTTATGCACCAACATACCTGATTTTGTGGAATTTTTTTGGAATTTTTTGAGAACCTTTTTAAAAAAAGTTTTCTTTTTATCCTTCTCACGGATATTTGTCTTTTTATTTGATCTTTATCCTATATATATATATATATATATATATATATATATAATTTAGTTAAAATGGTGTAGGTGCTTA
>BQNB010206339.1:0-10553 GCA_026074375.1 Tanacetum coccineum | reverse complement strand
AGATCTCTCCAATGAGAGTCTAGACACACAAAGAAAATATGTGTATTATTAGTTAGCTTATTAGTTACTTTATAGTTCATTATTAGTATGAATAAAGAAAACCTTGTTCATAACATTGATGTTCTTATTTATTCAGCTGCATATTATGTTATTCAATGTTATTATATCCTAGATGGGCAAAACGATTCTTAACAATGGTAATAGTAATTAGCTTGCAAATGATCAAAGCTTCCACACACATAACAAGCTTTATTAAACATCTCATAATTGCTTCCTAGTCTTTGAGACATCATATTGTTCCAATTTCTTTGATTGCCTCTAGGAATGTGAGTGTTTTGCCTATGTTTCTTAGCTTGTTTAATAGTTTTCCTAGTAGTTTTCTCTTGTTGCTTAGGTTTGACAAACTCTATCTTAGCAATACTAGGATTAATTGTTTTCTTCTCAGTTTTAGACTGAGACACATTTTCTTCCTCACTATCTAACACCTATTCTTCAATAATTGAGGCATCATTATTCTTCCTAACTATCTTAAACACTTCTTAATCAGACTTTCTATTTTCAACTGCAGGCTTATTAACAAACTCATCTAAACCAGTAAAAGACAAATCAGGTGTTAGAGGCATGAAATTCCCTGTGTAGGGAGGTGGAACTACATTATATTTTTCATAGCCTAAACCTTTCTTGCAATTCTCAACAATCTGACACTCTATGAGCTTGTCTAGACTTTTAGATGCATTTTCAAATTTATCTACATTAAATTGAATGCTATCTTTTTCTTTTTGAAGTTTTTCAAGCTTCTTCCTAAGCTCACCAATAGTTATTTCTCCTACTTAAATATCCCATTTTAAGCCATTAATCTTTTATACATAAACAGACTTATTATTTTTATAAAATTCAAGTTTTTCTTCCACTGATTCTAAACCTGTTTTATAACCTAAAACCATTAAACTAGATTTCTTTAAATCTCTTAATAGTTGATCATTTTGATATTTAAGTAATTTAATAGTTTCCATACAAGATTTTGAGCAATTTGAATCATTGGATACCTCTGAGTCAGAACTTGAAGATGAGTAAGCCATGAGTGCATAATTAGGCCCTTCCTCTGCCTGATCACTTCAGTCATATCCACCAAGACCATCACATGACATAAAAGCTGTTGAAGTAGATGTTTCCACAGGCACACTCCGTTTTGAGACTTCCTTCTTGTTGTCTTGATTTCTTAGAGCTCTACACTCCCTACCAAAATTTCCCCTCTTATGGCAGTTGTAGCACTCCACCTTATACTTATCAAAACCAATAGTCTCATTGCCATTAATAGTAAACTTCATTCTTGTGTTCTTCAAAAACCTTCTAGCCCTCATGGTTAACATGGCCAATTGCCATCTCAAATCCATCTCTTCTATGTCATCAGGATGGATTTGTTGCAAGTCCTCATGTACAAGTTGAGGACTATTTGGTTGACTAGAAAAGAATGAACAAATAATAGCATCACTCAAGTTATTAATATTTGTAGAGTAAGCAGTATTAACTTGAGTGCTAGTAGTAGTAACTTCATGAATAGTATTAACTGCTTGAGTCGTATTAACTGCTTGAGTAGTATTAATTGCTTTATTACTGTTGCCAGAGTTGTTATTTGATGAGGACATAAAAGCCATGTTCTGTGTGCTTGAACTTGAGCTGGACATTCCTTTAACTTCTGGTTCATACACTTTGAGGTTGTTGTAGAGATCATCCATATTCATAATATCCAGATCAGCCTTATTCCTCCACACAATAGCATATGTGTTCCATTATAGTGACAAGCTTCTTAATAACTTCTGATTAACATCTCCTTGTGAAAGCTTTTCACCCAAAAGCTCCAACTGACTCATAAGATTTTGAAGCCTATCAAAAGTTTGATCAAGCATCTCTGAGCTTGGAGCAGTAAAGTTTTCACATTGCTGCTTTAAGAGATTCCTTTTGAGTCTTTTTAGTAGCTTCATTCCTACCAAATCTCTTTTCAATAGCTTCCAGCAACAGCTTAGCATCCATTATAAAGTTAAACTTTAACTGATGTTCATTGTGAATGCCCATCATTAAAGTACTTCTAGCCTTCACTTCTAATCTTCTTTGAGCCTTATCTTTAGCAGATGTAATAGGCATCACTGTCATGACACCTTCTACCAATTGTGTTTTTGGCAAGGTTGCACCATTCTCTATGACTTCCCACAGTGAATAGTCTATCATCTGGATGTATTGTTTAATCCTCATCCTCCACAACTCAAACTCACCCAGTTTGAGCATGGGAACTTTGGATGCATCTACTATGTGTGCAGAATCTTGATCCATATCTTCTAGAAAAGTTTCATAAAGCAACAAGGTCTAATACCACTTGTTGTCCCACTTGTAAGATACCTCTTGTTGGATCCCACTTTAATAGATTGAATTCCTTAAGCTTGTTTAAGGTTTAGTTATATTAGATAAATCTAACACAACTATAGTAGAAACTTTTTGTGAATGTATTAAAGAGTATGCGAAATCTAATCTTTAATAATAAGAATTTTCAATGGAATAGTAACACAAAATCACAATTTAACAAACAATAAAAGCTTCAATATTAAGAATAATACGAATACTCTCTTAGTATTAGGGTTACAAAACCTTGAAACTATGAACTATACGACTTTGTATATTTTTATAGATAGATTGTGAGGTATTGTATCCATCTCTATGCCCTAGGACCTCCTTTTATACACCAAAGAGTCCTAGTCGATTTACAATATATTCCTATGACTTAGAATATTCTCTATGATCTATTCTATAAATAACTAATACTTATCACGCAAGTAATCTTGATCTCCAAACAATCTTTCTCCTTTCTTCTGTCTTTATCCTTTCTCTAACAGTAGAAACTCTTTTAGTAGTCTTAATCTTTAAGCAGTTGTAACATTTGTACTAGCTGCATTAACATTTAACACCAGCTGTAGTAACATATACACCAGCAGCATTAACTGTATACAAGCAGTAGTAACTACTTAGAATATTTTCTTAAATCTTTAGCAGCAGTACTAACTTTACACTAGAAGTACTAATGTATATTAGCAGTACTAATATATACTAGCAGTAGTAACTGTGAGCTAGCCGTACTAACTTTACACTAGCAGCACTAACTACTTAGCATATTTTTCATTAAAGTTAATGAACATCACTAACTTTAGCTTAGCAGCAGTAACACAAACCTTAGCAGCAGTAAATCTAAGATCATCATGAAGTATTTTAATCCTAACAGAAAGTCATATATCACTTCGACTCACCCGTTTAACGTCTTATGTATATAACATCGACTCACCCGTTAAGCATCACGTGTATATGAATAGCACATCGACTCACCCTTTAAACGTCTCTCGTGTGCATTGATATCACATTGACTCTCCCGTTTAACATCTATGTATATCAGTATCATATCGACCCATCCGGTTAACGTCTTATGTATATCAATATCGCTTCAACTAACCTATTTAACGTCTCTTGTTAGGCAAATTCTCATCGACTCACCCGTTTAACGACCGACTCTGTTTAATAAAAGTTAACGTAAAACCTCGAAAATGTACAAAGGAAGTCATATATCACTTCTACTAACCCGTTTAACATCTCATGTATATCAACACCACCTTGACTCACTCGTGTATATCACACGACCTCATTCGTTTAATGTCTCATGTATATATCAATTAATGTCACATTGTCTAACCGCTTTAACATCACATGTATATCAACACCACCTGGACTTACCTGTTAAACGTCACTCAAGTATATTGCATTGACTCATTCGATTAACATCTTGTGTATATCAATATCACATCATCTAACCGCTTTAATATATCATGTACATAAATACCGCCTTGACTCACCCGTTAAACGTCTATCATGTATATCACATCGACTCATCCGTTTAACCTCTCATGTATATCACATCGGCTAACACATTTAGCGTCTCATGTACATTAATACCACCTTGACTCACCCGTTTAACATATCTTGTTAATCAAAATCTCACCGACTCGCCGCTATAACGAACAACTCTGTTTAACTTAAATTAACGTGAAACATCGAAAACGTATAGAGAAAGTCATATATCACTTTGACTTGCCCACTTAATGTCTCATGTATATAACATCGACTCACCTGTTAAGCGTCACGTGTATATGAATAGCACATCGACTCACCCTTTAAACGTCTCTCATGTGTATCGATATCACATCGACTCTCCCGTTTAACATCTATGTATATCAATATCATATCGACTGATCCATTTAATATCTCATATATATAATTACCGCCTCGACTAACCCATTTAACTTTTCTTGTTAAGCAAATTCTTATCGACTCACCCATTTAACGACCGACTCCATTTAATAAAACTTAACGTAAAACCTCAAAAATGTACAAAGGAAGTCATATATCACTTCTACTAACCCGTTTAACGTCTCATGTATATCAACACCACCTCGACTTACTCGTTAGATGTCACTCATGTATATCGTGCGTACTCATTCATTTAACGTCTCATGTACATATCAATCAATATTACATCGTCTAACCGTTTTAACATCACATGTATATCAACACCACCTCGACTCACCCGTTATACGTCACTCATGTATATCGCATCGACTTATTCGTTTAACGTCTTGTGTATACCAATATCACATTGTCTAACCGCTTTAATATCTCATGTACATAAATACCACCTTGACTTACCTGTTAAATGTTTATCATGTATATCACATTGACTCATCCATTTAACCTCTCATGTATATCACGTCAAAAAACACGTTTAGCGTCTCATGTACATCAATACCACTTTGACTCACCCATTTAACGTGTCTTGTTAAGCAAAATCTTACCGACTCGCCCCTATAACGAACAACTCCGTTTAACATAAATTAACGTAAAACATCACAAATGTATAGAGAAAGTCATATATCACTTTGACTCGCCTGTTTAACGTCTCATGTATATAACATCGACTCACTCGGTAAGCGTCACGTGTATATGAATAGCACACCGACTCACCCTTTAAACGTCTCTCATGTGAATCGATATCACATCGACTCTCCCGTTTAACATCTATGTATATCAATATCATATCGACTCATCCGTTTAACGTCTCATGTATATCAATATCGCCTCGACTAACCCGTTTAACATCTCTTGTTAAGTAAATTCTCATCGACTCACCTGTTTAACGACCAACTCCGTTTAACAAAAGTTAACGTAAAATCTCGAAAATGTACAAAGGAAGTCATATATCACTTCTACTAACCCCTTTAACGTCTCATGTATATCAACACCACCTCAACTAACTCGTTAGACGTCACTCGTGTATATCGCGCGTACTCATTCGTTTAACGTCTCATGTATATATCAATTAATATCACATCGTCTAACCGCATTAACATCACATGTATATCAACACCACCTCGACTCACCCATTATATGTCACTCACGTGTATCACATCGACTTATTCATTTAACATCTCATGTATATCAATATCACATCGTCTAACTGCTTTAATATCTTATGTACATAAATACCGCCTTGACTCACCCATTAAATGTCTATCATGTATATAACATCGACTCATCCATATAACCTCTCATGTATAACAAGTTTACAAATACGTTTAGCGTCTCATGTACATTAATACCACCTCGACTCACCCATTTAACTTGTCTAGTTAAGCAAAATCTCACCGACTCGCCCCTATAATGAACAACTCTGTTTTAACATAACTTAACGTAAAACCTCGCAAATGTACAGAGAAAGTCACATATCACTTCGACTCGCCCGTTTAACATCTCATGTATATAACATCGACTCACCCGTTAAGCGTCACATGTATATGAATAGCACATTGACTCACCTCTTAAACATCTCTCATGTGTATCGATATCACATCGACTCTCCTGTTTAACATCTATGTATATCAATATCATATCGACTCATTCGTTTAACATCTCATGTATATCAATACTACCTCGACTAACCTGTTTAATGTCTGTTGTTAAGCAAATTATCATTGACTCACCCGTTTAACGACCGACTCTGTTTAACAAAATGTTGGGTTCAGTTCCTGAGGCCTTCAGTCTTTTAGTAGATTTAAACATAAAATCCCCAAAGTGTTTCTCAAACTGAAGTCTTTCAGTTTGAGTCACTGAAGCCAAAGAACACCAAAGATGCTAGTACAAACCTAAAAAATGAATTAATTGATCTTCTAGTCAAAGATTGTGACACAATACTACACTAAGAAGTTACTCTTTGATAAATACTGTGACAAGATGCTGAAAAGAAAGAAAAACCCTAAGATCGCCAACTGTGAAGTTCTCACAAAGAAAGGCCCTATCACACTAAAATTATATAGGGAAGATGGGTCTGAGGAAGTCATCTCAAATATCAAATTCAGTGATCTACATTCAGCAGAATGGAGAGAAGTACTACAAGCTTGTCCAGATAAAAGTGAAAAAGGATGGAAAACCATTTATGATCTAGTTAAGACAAGAGTAGATCAGCTAACTCAAACTGAACAAGAACTCAAGATTGACTTGAACCAACACCTCAAAGAACAAGATTCTCTGGATGAGCTAACTGATTTAGCTAACAAGAAAAGAAAAAGAACCAGTGACTTAAGAGATCATTCAAGGTCAACAAAGAAACATAAGTCATCTAGTTCAGCATGAAGAAGAGGATCATTGAACAGCTAAGGCATAAGAATTAATTTTTTGTAGTAACTTTATCTTTTGTAAATGTATTGTTATGAAAGTTAGAATGAAATATTATCAGTTTATGTTGTTCAATTCATATCAATTGAGTAAGAAGAAGTTGTTTTGCTCACTTATAATTAATTTAACTTAGTCTATTTGTATATTCAAATAGGGGGGATTATTGGGTTCAGTTCTTGATCCTTTCAATCTTTCAGTAGATTTAAACATAAAATCCCCTAAGTGTTTCTCAAACTGAAGTCTTTTAGTTTGAGTCACTAAAGCCTTTCAGCTTTAGTCACTGAAGTTCCTTCAGCAGCAGCTCTTCAGGTCTTTAGAAGATTGGGAAGTATCTTCACTTCAGTGTATGCAGTGGTATAGAAACTGAAGAAGGACTCTTGGTTGGAACTTCAGTTCAGCTTGGCTAACAATTCCAAGCTAAACGTTGTATATCTCTTTAACAGAGGCTGAAACATGTGTTTCACTTCTAGAAGGTTTACAAGGCGGGAAAAAGATTGCTTTATGTCAAAAGGAATAAAGCAATCTCCTTGGGAAATGCTACTTCTAAAAGTTGGTATAAAAGTACAACAACTTTCCTTCAAGGACTGTACCTAGTACTAGAAAGCAAACATGCATTAAATGGTAGCTCAACCACCCATTTAATGCTTGCCACATAGTCTAGGTTAAACTTGTAAACCCTAATCTCTTTGCCTATAAAAGGAAAGGGATTCCCAGAGTAAATGTTATCTCTTTCAATTAATGTGAAACACATTGAAGAGTTCATTTATCTCTCAAACAAACTGAATATAACCTGCTGAAGCTGAAGCTTCAGTTCTAGTCGAATAGTTTGTTTTCTTATTTATCATGACTTTGGTTAGAGAATAAGTTCGAAGGAGATAACACCCCAATTGTCATTCAACCACCTTGTTATTTCGCTAGCAAGGCGTGTCATAGATTCTTTATTTGATTCTAATAAGAACCTATACGTTGAAAAGTACTTATGTGTGTTTTAAACCTGTTCTTTATATTCTTCATATATATCTATTTAAAACCCACTTCATTGCCATGGAATCTAATTAGTTTAACTTGATAAACCATATATCAGATTCCAAGGGACCAACAAAAAGAAATGAAAAGAATAAAGCGTACGACATGTGCACGAAAAAGCAAGTAAACGACACATGAGAAAGAAACAGATCAAAAATACGTTCAAAAATAATTGCCAGAACATATAAAACAGACAGCGTGGAAAGAGACAAAAATATTATATACAAATTTGTTGATATTGATCACACATTCTTGTCATTATACGTAATTCATCATGTCTCAATCATCACAACAACTACGTACTGCTTTTCAACTTGTTCCTGTGAATCGTCAGTACGACATGGCCAAAGCCAACATGAAGGTAGATCTTGCCAATCTACCAAGTCCTGCTCACAGCAGGGTTATTGGACACATTTTACTGTGTCAGCCACTACATGATGCATTAACTGTGTTAGCCTTGAAATGTGTTCGACTTATACGGAATTACAACTAGTTATCATAGCCAAACACGTAGGGACTAGAAATGTCATATTGTATAAGTTAGATCGTGTAAAGGCTATAAATACCCCTCCTTACTTCCAAGGAGGGGTAAGGGTTATCATTTGGTGTATTACTTTCTCTTTCTAAAGCTAATACACCTTTTACTTTTCTCTCTCTGCTCTCTCTCTCTCTAGAAATGGCTAAGTTCTTATTTTATCCTCCCCGACCTCCGGATCGTGGTTTAGCTAGTGAAATCTAATAGTTAACAATTGGTGTCAAAGCTAACCAAGGGTGTTTTGTATTTGTTTTTGTGTCGGATATAACTTATTTTGCTTTATTCGTGGTTGATTTGGGCTTATCTATGTTCCTATATCACGTCTTACTTGTCAAGACATAAAAGCACATATCTTGGTTTTTAAACATCATTTTGAAATAAAGTTTGTGTTTTTATGATTCGAAAACGTGTTTAGGAAAAGATTTGCAAGAAAAGTTGTTGCTTTTCATGTAAAATCATTGGTTTTCGATTTGTGTTGTGTTATTTGGCTTAAAAAGGACAACCAAATTTGAAATCTCAATCGTATTTGGATTTAATTAGTATTTGCCAACTGAATTTGTAAAATTGAAATTTCAGTCGAATTTGGTTTTTAATCGATCGAATTTGATTTGGTTTGTGTGAATCGAATTTGGTGTGGCGTTGTACCAATCGAATTTGGACTAGTTTCAATCGAATTTGAAATTCAGTTAAAGTAGCCAATCCAACATATTATGAAATTCGGTTGAAATTCCCAACCAAATTTGGTAAAGGAGTTTAACCGAATTTGTAATTTGATACTCAATCGAATTTATAAGCACTCAATCGTATATGTTGAATCGAATTTGGTGTTGGTTTGAATTTACACTGAATCGAATTTGGATAGAAAAAATGGCAACCGAATTTGCAAAAATGTGCCAACCGTATTTTCAAATTAGTACCAATCGAATTTGCAAAAAATGTGTCAACTGTAATTGCAAAATAGTACCAACCGAATTTGGAAAATCTACTTCAACCGAATTTGGAATTAGCCACTAACCGAATTTGCCATAAGTTAGACTAACCGCGGTTACCCTGAAGTTAATACTTGCTTGCACCGTCAGTCCAAGGTTATCAAGAACACTAATAATCAGCATCATGGACTCATATCGATCAGGTGGGCATCAAATTGAATTAGGGATTCATATTAACAGGGAAATCAAACCTTACATCAAAACCAACAACAAAACAAACACAATACATTACACTTAAAACGATCATTCATAAGATTCACTTAAACGTCAAACGGTTAGATATCGGGTACTTAAATGTCAAGGTGATTACGGAGTTGATTTGGTATTTCTTATTTGAGATTGAAGTGGGATTTCACGAAGGCGTCTACTTATTTCATCGTCGAGCCTTCCTTCTACTTTCTAATTCTTTTCCTTCAAACCCCTCTATCAAATGATAACTTGCTTGAGCACATAAGTATTATATATAAGACTTGGACTATCTAGTTATACCTGATGTAAGGAGTTACGTTGGAGTGCTTACAATGTATAACTATCACTTAAAGGAGTTACGTTGTAGTGCTCACTGCTTAGTGTCACACGTAGATCTAGATGTGGATTGTTTCAAGAGGTGGTGTACATCATATACTTTTGATGTTGGGTATAGAGTACTTGGGGATTTTAAAGCTGCAGACCTCTTTACACCATTCTTCAATCAACAATAGTGCAAGCTTAAGTAACAAATTTAGGGGATTGTATTTCAATTTCAAGTTGGGAATATCAAGTTCACTCCATCAGTGGTCACTACAAGTAGTCAACAAAATACGAGGTTGCTAAATTAGCTAAAAGGATTAAAGAGTAGAGATGTGATCAGAAGAAAATTCTCACAGGATAATTTTGTGCTATAGAATGTTAATGGTACTTCACAGTCTAAGCAAAATTTTCAAAGTTTCTTAACGTTATTCAGAACTTTTCAAGATTTTTGCTTAAGACAAGAACGTCTTGAGTATATAGGCGTACACGTCAATGATGATTCCAAGAGTTCATCACCACCTTGGGGGGAAAACGTGTATGCGATGTGGTTTTACGGGTCAATGAAGATATTGGTTTTGTAGATTGATGCTTGGTATTATGGTTTCTACTTCATTTTTTGTATGTTTTATGTGAAGTATTCTGCATACGTGAGAAGATTTGTTGTTAATTTCTTGCATGTTCCCCCAAACGGATAATCACCAAGACCAAATGTCAAGAAGCAGTATTATTTG
>BQNB010206337.1:0-10554 GCA_026074375.1 Tanacetum coccineum | reverse complement strand
CGTGTGAGTTCCATGGCTACTTTATTCTCAAGGAACTGCATTAATATCATCAAATACACACCAGCCATCCAAATGGCAGAGTGCTGCAGCTCCACCTCTGATTGAAATTAAAAGGGCATATTAGATCTAAATGACCTCTTGCTAGTTACTTTACATTAAGACTCATGATCAGAAGGCATACCTGTTGTACCATCAGCTATTCCATATTTCGCCAGCTCCCCTGCATGTAACAAGTAATATATTCAGTTTCTAGAGCTGGTGATAGACAAATTTGTAAATCGATCTCTATATATACGACAGAAGGTCAACCAAGAAATTTCTCAAGTCAATG
Organism: Tanacetum coccineum; assembly: GCA_026074375.1. Taxonomy (NCBI): domain Eukaryota; kingdom Viridiplantae; phylum Streptophyta; class Magnoliopsida; order Asterales; family Asteraceae; genus Tanacetum; species Tanacetum coccineum. The sequence goes on along the minus strand of BQNB010206337.1, from coordinate 10,223 downwards.
CAATAGATACAGAAAAAAAAACACTTCTCCAGATTGTGGTTCCATATAGAGAAAAAACACAAGGACTGAGGACGCCGGTTTCTCAAAGTGTGCTACATATAAAGCATTAATATTAAACCAGTGAAATTGTGTATATCAATCTTAAGAGACAAGTAAGATATACTCAATAGTTAATAATTTGGTAGTGAAAAGCTTCACTGGCCATTCCAGCAGTTGTGTTAAGCACTCAAAATACAAAATGTAACAAAACTGGCGAAAGTGTTTGGGTGAAATTGTAAAAGGCTCAATCTTCGGAGGGAAGAGATTATGCAAGCATCACCTTTTTAGCCTTTCACTTATCATTAACCTGTAGTGTTTGGGTAAGATGGATGTTTTTTTCAGAATATATACAAAAGAGGGCTTCCAAATAAGCTTTGGCCAAACAAAACTAACAAACAAAAAAAAACAGTACTCAACTAATGTCTTATAGGCCAAAACCAAAACTAACAAACAAAAAACATAGAGATTATGGTAGGACATCAAAATAAGTCCTACTCACATTAACAACAACACACAAAACAGATTGTCATAGATGATTTTAGCAGAATAATGGAGCTAAATTGAATGACATATGAATTTAGACTCTTAATAAGAAATCTGTAACATTGTATTGTTTTTTTTCACACTTTGACTTAGAAAACCTAATGATATCAAACCGAGGGTCTGCCAGCCTAGATGCATAAATGTACTTAAAAGCATCCTCGAAATACTTATGATCATGGAGCACATGTAACTTAAATTTTAGTTTCCGAAGCATCAAGTAGTAGGAAAATAACATGAAGAAAAATAAGGTTGCAAAATTGACAATTTTATGGATATAAAGAAGAAATTACAAGTGACTTTACATACCTCAAGAAGCATTGCTGTCACACCCCGTGAGTTCAGGTCAATATTTTTAAATTTTTCCGATTATTATCTTTGACTTTTATACGTTACGTTTGAATCTGACAGTTTACCGGGAAGTTAAACCGCGTAAATCTGAAAAACATCATCGGGCGCGTTCCGGCATCGGTTATTAATAAATTTAGGCCTTATATGAGATATTTTAACTTTTCTAAGTGTTTCGTGATTTTTAATCACTTTCGATATTAATTTTAGGGTTTTATCTTTTAAATTGCGTTTTCGCGTTTTTGACCAAACGGAACCCCGAAAACTCGAAATCTTTTCGTGTAAACTCAAGTTATCGATAATCTTATACCCTAAGTCCAAAAATTTCGTGATCATGCTCATGTCCTCACCTCTACCCACGAAATATAGCTTGTGGACAAGCTTGGACTTGAAATTAAATCATTTATGCTCCACTAACTCAAAATTTGAAAACTTACCATGCATGTGAAGGAAAATGACAACTTTGTTGGCTAGTGACTTGCATGCATGCCATTTCTTACACACTTGGACTATTATTGGTGAGCCAAGACCAAGCCATGAGCTAAACTTGGAGCCAAAGTTGGCTTGAACTTCCCCCCCTCTTTGTGGCTAGTTTCGGCCAAACCTAAGACCACACACACTCTTGGTGTGGTCACATGTGTGCATCTATGAACCTTAAAACCCTAATCCATGTCCTATAAATACTATGTTATATCACAACTAGGGTTCACTTTCATTTCCAAGCCCCAAACAAAACTCACAATCCACTTTCTCACTATCTTTAGGCTCACGTGCACAACGAAACAACCACTAGGGTTCATATTCTTTTGATCCTACTCACAATTTAAGTAATCCAAGATCATTTCCAAGAGTTTCTAAGGTAGATCCAAGTGTAGGTTCATTGATTTTCAAAGGTTTATCAAGATTCAAGAGTTAGGTGTTTTTGAAATTATATACGAGTGTTTTATCAGATCTATAAATTTCTTTCAAGATCTCGTTGTTTCCATCTTGTATCACATCATTGTGTAAAGCAGAACCCTAACTAATTTTGTGATTTACTTATATTTTCTTTAAATGTCAAGATCCCTACATCCATATGTTGTGTTTAATTTTGCAAGATTTTAAAAGACAAGATTTCATGAATAATTATACTACATTTAGTTTCCTAAAGACAAATATTATGTATCTTGGCCGAGATGATAGGTTGATATGTTGCAAACAATAGAAATGAAGGGGAATAAGGTTAGATAGGTGTGGTTTTGTTTAGGGTTAAGTTGTGAACGGAGATTAGGCTAGACTATGCACTAATTGTGAAGTTTGGGTGGAATTTGTTGCGTTTTTGACAAAAAGACTTTGTTATCCCCCCAAACAGTGTTTTGAGGTTTTTGAGAGCGACCTAAAAATGTTTTCATTAGCGTAAAAGTAAGTTTTTGAAGAGCTATGGGTTTCGATTAGAGAAAAAAAGAGCTTGCTGTCCCAAACTTGTTTTGAGGTTTTGAGCGACCTAAAAATGTTTTCATTAGGCGTAAAAGTAGTTTTTGAAGAGCTTGTTTCGAGTAGATAGTTTTTCACATATCGCACTTTAAAATCGGACTTAAAACGGCCAAGTTATAGCCAAATGAAACTTGAAACATTTTTCGGCAAAACCCAATGAATAGTGTGCTGATGTGAATAGTAAAAAGGGTATTCGGACACTTTCGGACGTTTTTGGACTTTCTAAACACTAGCGAAACATATAGTAACACATATATATAGATTAGCATCATTTGAGGACGTCATTAACGTAATTTAAGAAAAGAGATAAAGTTACTAAAAATAGTATGTTTGGTAAAACATTAGCGGATCGGACTTGGAAGTTTAGCGATTATGGATAGTTAGCGCATTTTGACGATATGGAAACTTAACAAATATAGGGGACGGTATTAACGTCTTGAAACAAAAAACTTTCCTAAAATAAAAACTTTCTAAAAGTAGTAATTTTTGGATAAACGTTGAAACTTATCGAAAAACTTTGTAATTTTATTTAGTCATACTTTATTAAACAAACTAAAACACAAACACATATGGATGTATTCTCTCTTAAAAGCGAGTCGTACAAGTTTCGGTTATCTTTCGTTTACCTAAGACGCGTCATTTATTTAGGTCACGTGTAGGACCTTTCGGCTTTATTTCTTCCTCGTTAATTATCGATTCACCACTTGCTTAAGGTGAGTTCATAGCCCCACGTTTTACCTATTTTCAAATGCTTTATACTTTGGGGTGAGAAACATTGTTTTCTTTTAAAATTGGACACAAGTTCTTAACGTGAGTTTTACATGCTTATGTGTTGCCTAAGTTTGCTTACAAACTACTATTGCCCGAATTATCATGAACCGTTAGTCACCTATGGCCAATTGAATTGGTTAAGTGAGTGCGAATGCGTAAATAGATCTATTAGGACTAATTACCCCTATCTGGTTTGGTTCTAAATTAGCTGCGAACAAACAGATATATGTCATGTCGATTGTGCGTTGTGGTGATCTTTGGTTTGGGACACTAGTTAAGGGCAGGAAAACTATGTGGCATAATATGATATGCCCTATTATTATTAGCATCGGTGTCATGAGCTTAGTGTAACAGTAAATACTTTTTATGTGATGATGTATCTGTTATAGTAGTCGCATGCGTTTTGAAATCTTGTGGTCCACTCTTATACAAACTTAAACCTATGAATTCACCAACATTATATTGACGTTTTAAACATGTTTTCTCAGGTGCTTAGCTTGGCTTGATTCTTGATGCTAAATGGAGTCTATGTGCTATGTGACTTCGCCAATTTCAAGAATTATCTATTTATATACTCGTTGTCATTATCAAACTTTGTTATGCTTCCGCTACATTTGACTCTCTTATGACCGGTTGTAAAACTTAAATTTATTTTCTTTATGCAACGAGTACAACTATTTTTCAAACGTCCATGATTAGTGGTCGTTCTTTATTGCTTTGTGTTCGGATTGTTATGACGTCACGCCCTCGGACACGTATTCCGTCCAGGCCCCGTCTAGGGGTGTGACATCTACTTAGCAAAGAAACAATAAGTAGATAGAGATAGAGAAAGAGACCACGATATATACTGGTTCGAGAAGGGGGTTAGTCCTTCCGTACGTCCAGTTGCGAATCCACAAATGCGATACTATACTAGTATAATCCTTATGGTAGACTATAGCCCGTATTACAATTTAACTCCACCGACTTTCAACATAGACTGGTGCTCACACAAAAGAGTTACTACCTATGGTTTTTTTCCCTTGGAATCCACCCCAAACTAAACCTCCCTCATAATACACCCTTAACAAAGACCGGATTTCAACAAAGACTAGCGCTCACACAAAAGAGTTAACCTATCAACTCTAAAAGCCTTCCCATTGGAAGCTTTCAAAAACCCCAACTAGATCCCCAATGATTTAAGCTTGATCCTATGGATACAAGACTTTCTTTACAACTTGACTGAATAAAAGATAGATGGATGAACCAAGTCCAAACCTAATCTAGAGACTCGATTCTAAAGGAAGGGTACGGGAAAGAAGACCCTAAAAAACACACAAGTATAGATTAGTTACTTGTGTGGCTCTTTTGCGGAGATGTGTTCACTTCAATAGAATGATAGATGATAAGTTTGGAACACTTGATGTTAGACTTAGAGGATTAGAGAAGAGAAAAGAAAGGAAAGAATTTTTGCAAGAGGTGAGGAATACAAAGGCCAAGGGTGGGTATTTATAGGCCAAAGTCCCCAAGTTTTGTAAAAACAATTCGCACCTGGTGCGCTGCCCACGTGTCAGCGCATGCCCAACGCCCCATAATTCTGAGATTGTTTTCTTAGGGACTTTGACGTTTTAAATGCCCGCACTTGTTAAACCCCCAGTTGTACTTCACGCTATGACCTTTTAACCATTCTTATACTCAAGCTCAACTAACTCAATTAGCCATATGATAAAATGTTTATGAAGTATTAAAAGTGTTTTGCTTATCCGATAATGTAAAAAGAGAAAAGGATTATCAGAAAGGGGTATTTTGGGTAATCCTCAAAGTGTAACTAGCTTAGTTGAGATGCAATGAAAGATTTGAAATAGCTAGTTAGGGTACAAGAGAATATTCTTAGACTATTATTTGCTTGGAAAGAAAGTGGGAAAGATCTGAAATTTAAATTTCAAATTCATTTAGGCACATGTTAGATAAGAAGGTATTAGGTGTGAATGAGTTGTCATGATGTGACATAAGGGAGCCTTTTTATCTTTGTTTAAAATGGAAGGTTAGGTGTAAAGAGAAGAGATAGGTTGGATATATGATATGGGAAGATCAATGGTGACAAAAGAATGATGTTTGTTGTATAAGTGAGAAGTGTTTGATTCTGAGAGAGATTGTGTTTGTTTGAGATGAGAGTTCATTCTAATGGTTAAGAAGAGAATGGCGTATATTGGATTAATGAGGTGGCTTGATCAAGGATAGAAGTGAAAGTGTGTTTGTTATGTTTGTTTGAGTTTCAATCCAAGGGTGGAGATGAGAAGAGTGTGGAAACTTGGATTGATGACATGGATTGTTCAAGGACGAGGATGAAGAAGTGTGTGTGTAAAATTTAAATGTTATGGAGAAGAAGGTGAATAGTAAATGAGTGGTGGAGAATGTTTTGATAAGATATGGAATATTCCTGGTTGAGAATGTATGCGACATGAGGTACAACAAGTACAAGGATAATACATTGTGTTAGAGAATGTGAGTTGGCATTTTGGGGATTATTTGGTGAAGGTTTATATGTAGGAAAGGTTTAAAGAAGAAGATGAAGAATTAAGATGATGATGAAATCAAATGATTGAATTTGGTTTATAATCACACTGCCAATAAGAGAGAAGAGAGTGGGCATATGTGATTATGGAATTGTTTAGGAAAAAGATGTTTAGAGTGTGTGCGGAAGAGATGAAATCACTTGTTGGGTAAGAATGGTAAACAAGTGATTAAGAGGAATGGGTAGAAGGATTGTGTAGAGGAAGTGTGGACTTGCACATGTGAGGAATACATGTGAGTTTGTAAAAGAATTTATGGGTAAGGAAGTGGGAAAAGTCAAAGTATGATTAACTTCCAGATACCACAAACTCAATTAGTCATTTAGACTTTAATCTATGATAATCAACAATGGATTTGATCACTAATCATCTTGATGCAAAAAAGCTAAGTGCTTTGCATCTTAAGTAAAGCATATCCCATAACAGGAAAGGATGCGTTTACGCAAAGTGACATTTGACTTAGTTTGACTAATAAGGGAGTAAAACCCATTACGTGATTAGGAACAACGTAAATCCAGATTAAGGTCAAATGAATACTTTTGCTTGTTGGTATATTGAAAACATGATCATACTAGGTTTAGAAAAAAGTCTCGGCCTTGGCTAGAGGCGTTTGATAAAAGATTTGAATTGGCGTTTTATAGATAACGGGAGGATTCATTTTTGCTCCTCTTTAAGACTAAACCTCATTTGGATTGTTTCCAAATGCTCAAATATCATGTAGGTACCTTTATTAAAGTTTCCACATGTGTCGGGTAGGAGGAAAGCTAACATTGCAAAATCCGTAAAATCGGAGTTCGCGAGTGGTGCGCTGGCCATGCGCTGACGTGTGATGATCTCGATCCGAACACGTATATATAAATAGATAATAAATATATATAAATATAAGGATTTTATCAATAGTAAGTATTCCAAGAGGCTTTTAAAAGATTCGCTTTTATCCAAAGCTCAATCCCTCAAAACCTACCCGAAGTCGTAGTCCCGTCGAGGTGCAAATTAAAAATCGAAGACGTTTGTGATCGCGCATTTGAATGGGATTAAGAAGATTTTTGGTTTTGGAAACTAATTCTACAATTAAAATTTAAAAACGAGTAAGGAAAACCTAAAACGAAATCAATTAATGATTTAAACCTAAAACGAGACGAAAACGTAAAAACGCGTTAAAAAAACTAAATTATCAAAAATTAAACCTAAGATGCTTTTTTTAAGTTTTAATTATCCTAATGATTAAATAAAAAGAAATATTAAAGAAAATCCTAAGACGGGAACTTTTAAAGTAAAAAAACGAGGAAAACGAGAACATGGTTTGACTCCCGTTCTTTAAAAATCAAAATTTTACAAAATCAACCCTACGAAAGAAAAATTAATTTTCCTAGGTTCTAAATGTTAAAAGAATTTTTTTTTTTTAAAAAGAATTATATTTTTTTGATTTTTTTTATAATTTTTTTATGAATTAAAAACACTTTTTAAAAGAAAAATTAATTAAAAATAGTAAAAAATTTTGGAAAAATACGAAAAAATTACAAAAAGTAGATAAAAGTATGCTAGATTTAATAAAAATGAAAGTGAGGAAACTGGCTTATTGAATTAGCCAGAATAAGCAAAACAGTTTGAAAAGCTTAAAAATGAGAATAAGGATAAAAGGATTGTTAGTGCAAGAATAGGCAAATAGCCCTAGTCTGGGCCGTTGGTTAGTGTGTGTTTGGTTAAGTATATATGTGTGTCAAAGGAGAGGTCCCAAGGTCGAACCCTTATGGCCTCTCTTTTTGAAAATATTTTTTTTTCTTTTTTTTAAATCATGTAAAAAAGACAAAAATAAGCAAACTTAAAAAAAAGAGTTTTTATAAAAATTGAAAATAAGCTAGGAAAAAGGCTAAAAAGGCTGGCAGTATGTATATATTTTACTAAGACTCAAAATGCTAAATGGCTTAAACTGTTTGCTAATTTGAGGACAAATAAGCAAAAGGAAATGCACACCTAACTAAAACAGATAAGCTATATTACCCAACAAGCAAAGACAAACAAAAATAAGCAAGTTAAATAAGGCAGAAAAGCTAGAAAAGTCAAATAAGCTAAGGGCATAAAATGGTGCAGGGCAGCCTAAGGACAAGCTTCTTGGCTTAAATTTAAGCCTCTTAGAGTGAACCTTAGGGGATGGGACTTATATGAGCTTAAAGCCTGTTGGGAATTATATTTGAGTTGTTAAGACAAAACATATGAAAGATGAAGGACTTAAAAGATAAAGGAGGAATTCTTCAAATGATGATAAGATTTCAGAAGATCTCCTTAAAGAAAGAAACAAGATCAACATTGATGACTTGCTTAAAAGGATAAAGACAAGTTATTAATGCTATTAATTGTTGATAGGAAAGAATTAATTAATGCTATTTAATAGTTTCCTAATTGTATTATGTTTCCTTTGTAAAACCTAATATCTCTAGTATATAAAGAGATACAAGTTATAGATCTTTGGTGTGCCAAAAAGTGTGTGTGTGTGCACCAAAGGTGTAAAACGTGTGTATGTGGGTTGACACGTCCCACAGGAAGATGTAGATGCTAGCATATGTGTGGTGTAGCCCCAAGATCATTAGTTTGATCCTGTTGATGTAACCGTCTTACCATTGATCAGGTAAGATTGGGGCTTGTAGTAGTCATTGTATAAAGATGATGATGAAAAACCTTGTGTTAATAACAATGATTCTATGTATTGAATATTCCGCCTTTGTTATTAATTCATCCTAGATTAAAGTTCTAAACAAACTGAGCTACAAAGATCTTTAAACTCAACATGTGGTATCAGAGCCATGGGGCTCTTGATCTAGGATCTACAAGGTTTTTGAAGAAACCCATAAACCCTAATTTTTAAGAAATTTATGTGGTTAAAAGTTCTCTAGGGTTTTGGAGTTAAATTGCTATAACAATCTTTATGATCGTCCTCTCTACCTTAATTGGTATGCAATACGATTGTAAGTCGTTGTTAAAATTATTAAAAGGGTTTCAAGTGGTGGTTTTGATGTCGTAAAGATCATTGATTGGCTTTAAAGAAAGAAGTAGATACGCGTGCATTTATAACAACAGTTCCTACAAAATTTTGAACATTGAAGGCTTTCGTGACACCTTCTTGATAATTATTGTGTCACTAAAAGTCATGGGAGGAAGGAGGCTCAAGTACTTTGTGTTGTTCGTGAATAGTACTGCCAAGGTAAAGTGTGTACTGCTGCTTTAGTACTATTCGTTGCATGGAAAGCGTGTAGCTTGTTTTGGTCTGATCGCTGAATTGACTGATGGTATGGAAAGAGGAATGAAACCCTAATTGGTTTTCTGATTCTCTTCTAATGAAACACTTTATGTATAAAAGTGTTTCTTGATGCCATCATTGTTGCTACCATCGTAAATCATTAGTGCTGTTGTCATCCTCTATTGTTTGTCAAGATTTTTTTTGTAACAGCAGCTGTAATAAACCCAACATATTAGGGTTTGGTGGACATGAAGATGTAATGATGGTGAACCTGAATCATTGATAAAAAGATCAAAATAGGTGAAACGTTTCGTTTAATGGTGCTTAAGTATGGTTGCATGTGGGCTCCAAGGAAAAGTGTAAGTGCTATTCAATATTAATACTGCCAACATCTTTTAGTACTGCCACTTTTAAATGTTTGTACTGCCTTTGTTGCTCGAGATAGTTTTTAGTACTGCTTGTGTCGTCCGAGAAAACAGTTAATACTGTTAGTTGTGTCCGAGAAGTGGGTTAATACTGTCAATATTATTCGATATCGGACAGAGCGTAATTTTTGGTTCTCGGACGTGAAGAAGATATCGAACAGAAGAGCTTTTTGGATCTCGAATTAAAAAGGATGTTTCGCTTAAGGGGAAGCGAACAGATTGGTTTTTGGATTTGTTTTTAAATATTCTCAACAGGTTTATAAAGGCTCGTTATTATTTGCTATAATTGGTTACGAAGAAGGTTAATTATCATCTATTTGACGATGAAGTGGAATTATTTGGGTTTGTGTGCTTATCATATCTCAAATGGCTGGCTACATTTGGAGATAACTTGTTCGTGCGTTCATGTTGTGACGAAGAATTGACAAATCTAGCAAAGGTGTGTGATCTAACTTATGGTGCTCAATGCTCACATTTGCTATCACTTTGGTTATGTGTCTCATAGAAGATGAGGATTATTGTCAAGAGATTGCGGTCTCCCTATACATCGGATTTGGGTATACGTTCGGAGTCACGTAGATAGTAAAAGATATAAGATACAAGTTTGGGTTATTCTACTTCTACATCAAGTTCGTTATACTTAGTTTTCTTCATCAGTAATCATTACATTGAGCCTACATAATTGAAGATTCAAGAAATGGTTAACATATAGGTTTCAGGGGAAGCTTAATGTTAAAAATGTTTTAACTATTTATATGCTACATCAAGATGAAGGTTTTTACTATTGCTAGCCTTTGTTACTACTGCTAGTATAAGTTTCTACTGCTCAAGTTCATTTTT
>BQNB010206336.1:0-10554 GCA_026074375.1 Tanacetum coccineum | reverse complement strand
CTCATTGATTTTCAGTAATCTTGATTACTTCATATATGAGAAACAGAATCGTTAAATATGGAATGACATTGATCCATATTCAATTTGTTCATAAATCATTTGGAATGACATTGATCCATATTCAATCATTAAGTATCGGAAACAAAGGGATTGTAAATTCATAAATCATTTGTTCATGCCCTGAGAAACCACACTCAAATGTTTCTGGGAGCATTGGCGTATTGCTAGACGCTTACCAATGTTATTATATTATTTACATGTCCAAGTGGGAGCTGTTGGAATATGTCCACCGTAAATAATATATGTCCGGAATATTTATTTGAGCCTAAGGGGACGCATACGTTAATACGTAAACAATGTTTAAGTAATGATTTAGCAAACAATCGTTAAATGTTAATGAGATTTAAGTATTTAAAAGTTAAAGGACTTAATACGCAAAACTGAGAAAAAGGAAGTTTCGGTTTGACCATTTTCCTTGTTCTAGTCGGCAGGAAACTTAGTTTCCTAATAGGATTAGGGGATTGATTTGATGGCTATAAATAAAGCTTGGTTTTCATTATTGAGAGACCGAAGAAACCAAAATCCTAAACCTAAAATCGTCCTTGTGCCCCTCCTTGCTCGTCGACTTCTACAAAACCCCAAAAGGGTTTCATTTCCTCCTATTGCCGCACGAAGGAACCAAACGAACCCAAGGGTTTTTCGTTTTTGGTATTTGTGACTACAAGGTGGTGTTTTGCTTCCATTCGTGAGTTGATTGATTCAAGAACGAAGACAATTGTTTGCTATATCACTACTAGTACTAGCATACTTCATTGTTTGCTAAGAACATATTGTGTGGAAGCTTAGAGGAATCATACTTTGATTTTTGTGGTTTCGCGTGTGACATTATACACACGCGTATATAGAAGACGGTGTTTACGGTTACCTTTAACGGTGTATCGTTTCGTGCTAAAAGGTATACTTCTTCTACTCTTGTTAATTAATATATTCTACATGTTATCTTTATTCCGCTGCGTACTCGTGTTAATTAATATAGTTAATTAGATTGTATAACCATGAGTACCAAACACAAGAACTTTTATTTAGGAAACAATTTATACCAATTGAAACACATATAAAGTAACAAATATAATGAAACAACCCATAGCTATCACCCTATCTATTACATAATGGAACCATAAACAGTACTATCATTGTAATCTATTCTTTTCTTTGATCTTGATATTACTTCATTTTAGACATGTGAGTATCTTCTTCATTCCATATCTGCGAATAAAACCAATAATAGTGAATAAGATTAGTAGTGGATGAAATCAGTGAAGAAAAACATATTTCTTCATACCATACATGTTTTTAATTTTTTCTTGTTAATATTATTTTGTTTAGATCCAACACCCAAAAAGAAATTAGTGGAATAAACAAAAACATTATATCTCTTTAGATATAGAACTAATAACTTTTATATACAACAAAAATACAACCTAGATTATTATAGATGATTAGAATCAATAAAAACTCAAAAGTACACAAACCTATACATATTAATTCGATATCTAACAAAGATAGACCATGAATGGTTCGAGTGTGTGATCCAGCGGAGTGTGTATTTCGGTTACTTGCTTTGTTGGTATGAGTATGTGTTCGTACGCGGACTATGGTCGTCGAAGTGGGTGGTTTGTGGTTGTGAGAATTTGAGATGAAGAAAGGAGATGCTTTTGGGTTTTTTTAGTTTATGTATGATTGAGATAGTGAGACTGTGAAAGGGTAAGGTAGTGTGAACAAAGAGAGAAAGAAATGAATTTGTGTTTCTTTTGCTTTCATCTTGTCCATTCAAAGTGCCATGATGGCGATCTTTGTGACTTAATCTAAGGGTGAAAATGTTTCACTTAATACAAGCATAAACATATGTACAAGCATAAACATATGTATTAAGTGAAAATGTTTCACTTAATACAAGCATAAACTTAACTAAGTAAATTAAGTTTTGTTAAATGTGAAATATTGTTTCTTATTTTTCAATATAACATGTACAAAAAAAATTATTAAAAATTTTAATTTTACTAAAACATCAAACTTTTACAACTAAGATGAAAATCAATATCGTTGTTTAAAGATACATTCTTCAAATCACGTCGCATTGCGCGGGGAGCCATTCTTGTTTGAAACAAATGCTTATTAGCAAGGTTTTCAAGATCATGATCTTACTACGGACAATTTTCGTCTTTGAAAGATCGAAATTCTAAATCTTACTATAATGTCATTTTATTAACAGTCTTTATATTCTAAAAATTATTATATATTATAAATACGAAAGTATATAAATGTTTCATGGAGATGTTGTCGTAAATTATGATTATAGAATATTTAAAAAGATTAACCTGTTGTTTTTAAATACTATCAAGCATAATTCACTACTTTGTAGTGTTTTAACATGTTTAAAAATAAAAAACATCTATCTATACAACGATTGTTTAAAAAGATTAACATGTTTACCACTAACATAATCATTTTTAACATGTTACAAACACACTTAAACACAAAACATCTATATATACACCGAATGTTATAAGCGGACATACGGAACACACACATGTGGATATTCATACATATGTAACGATTTGGTACACAAAAATGTAACGTGGAAATGTGTAAGTAGGCAGAAACGTAAAGACAATATTGTTTGTGAGAAATCTGTGGGTATTTACACACGTATTTTCCACGGATTATCAACTTGGTAGGTAATCTGTGGGAAATTACCCACGACTTTCCCACGAACATAATCGTTTTCTTTTACTTTTATGATATGGTTACACGTTCAGGCGTATACACGTCCATATACTTACATACAAAACATCTATTCATACAATGAATGTCATAAACGGATATGCGAAACACAAATGTGTGGATATTCATACATATGTAATGATTTGTTACACGAAAGGTTATACCTAAACCAACACGTACACTTGCGATACTCACATAGATAGTTACATTATTAAATAAACACATATAATATGAAACTACAAACACATATGAAGACATACTAAGTAACGTGGGAATTTGTAAGTAGGCCAAAACGTAAAGCCGATATTGTTTGTGGGAAATCTGTGGGTATTTACACATGTATTTCCCACAGATTATCAACTTGGTAGGTAATCTATAGGAAATTACCCATGACTTTCCTACGGACATAATCGTTTTCTTTTACTTTTATGATATGGTTACACGTTTAGGTATATATACGTCTGTATACTTACAAACAAAACATCTATTCATACAATGAATGTCATAAACAGACATGCAGAACACACACGTGTAGATATTCATACATATGTAAGGATTTGTTACACGAAAGGTTATACCTAAACCAACACGTACACTTGCGATACTCACATAAATAGTTATGTTAATAAACAAACACATATAATATGAAACTATAAACACATATATAGGCATACTAAGTAACGTGAGTATGTGTAAGTAGGCAGAAATGTAAAGACGATATTTTTTGTGAGAAATCTGTGGGTATTTACACACATATTTCCCACGTATTTATCAACTTGGTAGGTAATTTGTAGGAAATTACCCATGACTTTCCCACGGACATAATCGTTTTCTTTTACTTTTATGATATGGTTTCACGTTCAGGCATATACCGTGTGAAATCCGTGATTAATGTAGATAAAATTTGTCACATAACTTTAGCCGTGCCAAATATGTGTGAAATTTGCCACAATTTTCCCATGGATGTCGAATCAACAAGAATAGGGTGAATATTGTCGCAAATCTATGGGAAATTTGCCACGGATTTCACACGAAAACTTGGTCAACAATTTGGTCAACAATTTTGCCGCGGAGGTTATCCGCCTCCGTGATCAAGTTTCTTCATTGTCCGGGGAGAAATCCACTTTGACCGCGGAGGTGTCAGCGCTCAAAGTTACTGTCACTCAGAAGGATCATGACATCTCTTTGCTTAACTCGCGTACCACTTGTCTCGCGTTCACCCTGGATGATGCTAAGGTGGCCTGTGCCGAGGCCGGGAACAAGATTACTTCCTTGGTGTCTGAGCGAGATAGGCTCGCCTCTGAGGTATGTCCATACCTTTTTTTACAAGTGTTCTTGTTTTTGTAGGTTTCTTCTCTGCGTGCCGGATTTCAGGATTTTAAGGAAAGAATGGAGATTCAGCAAGAAGAGCAGGCCCAGGAGTTGTACAACCGTGTGGCCGAGCTTGAGGCGCACGTAATGGATGTCTCCGGCCGTCTGGAAGGGGAATTTTATCCTACCTACTTGACTACTTTGGCCGGAAGAAGGTGGCTTCTTACTTATGTGATACAACTTGCTCTCCTCAAATGTTTAAAATCTCATGAGTACCAGGGCACTCCAGGTCACGCTTTTGGCCGGGATGTTGACTTTGGCATGCAAGAAGGTTTAGAGGCTAGTTATGAGCATAGGACTGCCGGGAGAAATCTTTCCGCGGTTGATGCTTACAAACCGGAGGTTGCCAAAGCAAGCTACATTAACGCAGTTAAGGCTCTCGAAGACGTAGACTTCCCCTTGGTGAATTTTTTGATGTCCAAAAAGGATGCTGGGATGGATGAGGTCCTAGACTACTTCCTACTGTACGGACCCCTTGCTGGCCTTCCGGAAGTTGCTTACTTATAGCCGTGCATTGAGAAGCTTTCTATTCTTATTCATCATGCTGGTGATAAAACTGGTGTCAAGGAGACTTCCCTGTCCTTTGCTTTAATGAATGTCCATGCCCGTGCTGATGAGGTAAAGAAGCATGATGCGGCTCTCTGCCAACTGATGATGGAGATAGTCTCCGCTCCTTTGTCTTCCCAGACGTGGGTGGGTGAGGCTAGTACTTCTGTGACCCCTCTCTCCGTCGAGGATTATGATGAAGAAGACACGGATGAGGCCCTGGGAAGCGTTGTTTCCGTCCCTAAGCTTGAGACTTATCGCTTTTAGCTTTATGTTCATGCCGTAACCGTATGTGGTCTGCTGTGGCGGCTAGTTGTATCCTGAACACTTAGATGTTTTTCTCTTTTTGTTTACCGCGGCCTTATGTTGGCCTTTTTGTTGCGATTTCTAGCTTATCATGTTAACAAGTATTTGGGCAGATGCTGGCGCGCCCGTCCCATAACACGGATATTTTTCGCAAATGTTATGATGTTGCTACCTTTTTATTATTACTGTTGTACGTTCGTAATAGATAGTCTTATGAATATTTATGGGTTATTCTCCCGGTGCCGGGTTTGCAATACCTCTTACACACCTGAGCTAATTTTGAGGTTGCTCAACCTTTATTATACAGGATAATATAATTGTGGAGTGTGGCTCCTTGCGTGCGCGTCTTAACAATTGACATAACTTTGCAAAGCGAAAATAATTTTAGGACTTAAAACTTGTGAGGGTAGCTAATCCCCACTTTTTCATTAAGATTCAAAAGACATTACAAAATAAAGAAAAATTGAAATATTGCCCTCCGGAGCATCATACGTGCCGAGCGGGTGCTTACACTTCATGTATATAACATTTTTTAAGATTACATATGTTCCACGTTCGCGGAAGTTCATTTCCTTTGCGGTCTTTAAGTTTGTATGCTCCCTTTCCTAATGATTCCGTGACTTCATACGGTCCTTCCCATTTAGGTCCAAGTTTACCTCCGTCCTTGGCGTGGCTTGCATCATTGCTACGGTAGACCATGTCCCCCGGCTTGAAGCTTGTGCCGCGGACTTTAGAGTTGTAGTATTTTTCCATTTTAGCCTTGCTTTTCGCCTCTTGAATTGCTGCTTGCTCTCTTTTTTCCTCTATGAGGTCCAAATTTATTTCCAAGGCTTCGTCATTCTTTATCAAGTCTACTTCCACAGTCCGGAGTGTTGGCATGCCTATTTACGCTGGTATGACTTGTTCCGTGCCGTATGTTAGTGAAAACGGTGTCTCTCCATTGCTTGATTTGATCATGGTGCGGTGTGCCCATAGGACATGTGAGAGTTCTCCTATCCAATCTTTGCTTCTTTCATCCAATCGAGCTTTGATTCCTTCTCCCAAACTTCTGTTTGCTCTTTCGACCAAGCTATTTGTTTGTGGGTGCTTCACAGAGGAGAAACACCGGCGGATACATAGTTTTTCACACTAGTCTTTGAATGGGTTGTCACAAAACTGTTTTCCATTATCCGATACAATCTCCCCTGGTAGGCCGAATCTGCATACAATGTTGTCCCATACGAATTTATTCACTTGATTGCCCGTGATAGTCGCGACAGGCTTTGCCTCAATCCATTTGGTAAAGTAGTCAATGGCTACAATCAAGAACTTGACTTTGCTTGGACCTTCCGGGAAGGGTCCGGCTATGTCGATCCCCCATTTGTAGAATGGCCATGGAGACGTAATGGGGGTTAAGTTCTGTTGTGGATTTCTTGGAATGAGGCAATGGACTTGGCAGTCATTGCATTCCCTTATTAGTTTCGCGCATATGTGTGCATTGTTGGCCAGTAATATCCTGTCCTGATAGCCTTAGCGACCACAGATCTAGGACGAGAGTGCATGCTTCAGGATCCTTTGTATATTTCTCTAAGGACGTAGTTTGCTTGAAGTGGTCTGATGCACCGGAGCTACAGTCCCAAGAAAGATTTCTTGTATAAACTTCCATTGATCACGGCAAACCTGGATACCTTGCGACATACCGCCCTTGCTTTCTTTTTGTCTTCCGGAAAGATTTCCTTTGTAAGGTACTCGCATATAGGTGTCATCCATGTGTGTCCTTCCTCCTCCACTATAGCGAGGACTTCCTTCTCATTTATAGAGTTTTCCTTTAGTTCCTCCACAAGTACTTGCTTACTAAGATGTGTGAAGCTTGAAGATGCGATCTTGCTTAAGGCATCCGCCTTCTTATTCTCGCTCCGCGGTACTTGCTTGATGGAAAATTCCTTGAAGTTACTTGTGAGTGTTTTTACCTTTTCCAAGTACTCAACCATACCTGACTCCTTTGCAACATAAGAGCCATTGACCTGGTTGGCTAGAAGTCGTGAGTCTACGTTTGCTTGAAGGTTTTTTACACCAATTTGTTCTGCGATCCGGAGACCGGCTATTAATGCTTCATTGTTGATGGCCGCAAACCTAAACCTCATGGCATATGTGAATTCAACCCCTTTCAGGTTTGTTAGTATCAGCCCGACTTCGGAACCATCTATACAGGATGACCCATCTATAAACAAAGTCCAAGGTTCCAGTAGTGCTTCTGGTTCTGCCATGAGTTCATCTAGGGATTCTTCCTCCGATCGTTCCACGATAAAATCCGCCAATATTTGTCCTTTAATTAATATCATTGGCCTATATTGGATTTCATATCCTTCTAGCTCAAATTTCCACTTTAGCATCCTTTTGGTGATTTTTGAGTTTGACAGCAGTTGCTTTATATGGTGATCTATGATTACAACAATTGTGTGTGTCTGAAAGTATCTTTTCAACCGACTGCTTGCGCTGAGCAAGGCTAACACCAGTTTTTCCATGGGGGTGTAGTTGATCTCCGACCCTTGTAGGGTGCGGCTCACAAAGTACACTGGCATTTGTTTGCCCTCCATTTCGGTCATTCGGACTGCACTGATAGGTTCTTTGGCTGCGGCTAAGTACATGATTAGCTCCACCCTTTCCTTTGGTACGGTCAGCGTTGGGAGCTCCGTGATAAGTTTCTTCATCTGTTTGAAGGCTACTTCGGCTTCCTGAGTCCATTGGAAATCACTCTTCTTTGGGTACTTCTTCAATGTTTTGAAGAATGGTAGTGATTTTCAGCTGCTTTTGAAAGAAATCTGTTTAAACTTGCTAGTTTCCTGTTCAGCTTTTATACATCTTTAAGGTATCCCGGAGACGGGAAGCTAAGGACCGCTTCTTCTTTGTCTGGACATACTTTCAGTCCGTCAGTGTTTACTTTGTAGCCCAAGAACATCCCCTCCTGCATTCCAAAGGTGCATTTTTTTGGATTTAGCTTCATGTTTATTTGCCGAAGAGTTTTGAATGTTTTTGCTATGTCTCGGATAATTTCTTCTTCACGTTGGCTTATTTATGACCAAGTTTCGACATATACATTCTAGTTTGCGTCCGATCGCTTTTAGAAACGCCATGTTATATGCGTTGTAGGTTGACCTGAAATTCTTTAGGTCGGATGACATCTTTGGAGTAACAGAATATCCCTTGGCTCGTGTATTTGAATGCTGTTTTTTATTTTTCCTCATCTGCCATTTACGATTTGTTAGGTTACCCTTTGTATGCATATAGGACAAGCACTAAATGGGTATCCACAAAGAGACTCTACTTTCCAATCTTATCTCGACAGGGGATTGACACTATCCTGAGGAAAATGCTTTGATTTAGATCTTTGTAATCCAACACACATTCGCCAGGCTCTCATCATGTTTCTTTGACGATGACGGGTTAGAATAGCCAGCTGTAATAATGGACTTTTTATGATTTGCGTCTACCAATTTTTTCCACTTCCTCCTGGATTGCTTTATTCCTTTCCGGCGCTTGCCCCCTTTTCTTTTGTCTGATAGGTAGGCATCCTTCTCGGACATTTAGGCGGTGCTCCGCTATGTGCCGCAGGACGCCCGCCATGTCTGTTGGCTTCCAGGAAAAAAACATCCATATTTTGTCTGAGCAAAGCACATAGTTCTTTGCGTCCTTTTTCTGTTAGGGTAGATCCTATGGCTATTGTTTGCTCAGGGTACTCAGGATGAATGACCACTTTTATCTTCTCCTCCAACACCTGACTGGTCACGGGGTGTTGTGTGCTAGGTCCGGAGATCATTGCACATTCCATCGGGATGACTCTGCTGCTTCGTAACGTCACCGTTCCTCCTTTGACTGGGAATTTTAACATTCCGTGTGCCGTGGATGGTACGACACGGATCTTTCTTATACCCGTTCTGCCTATTATTCCATTGTGTTGGGATGGTGATCTGATAACCATGAAGTTCATCCATGCGGAAGTTGAATGCTCTTCGTCACCTATCTTTACTAGTAGGGATATCTGGCCTATCGGCCAAATGGTTTCTCCACTGATCCTATGAGTGATGTGGTAGCTGGAATCATCCGACTTCTTATTTCTGGCCGGAACCTGACGAATCAATGTTCGTATAGAACTTCTAAGGACGCTCCTCCGTCCACTTATATCCGGTGTACGAAGTGCCCTCCTATTTCAGCTTCGATGATCATTGTTCCTTCCGTTCCATCTTCCTCTCCTAAAGACGGAAAAGAGATTATTGTCTCCGGAGAGAAGCTCTGGGTGACCCTTTGTTTGGCTACCCTCTCCCACGGTTGAATCATCAAGATGGCTAGGGGCTTGTCTTTTTCGGCCGTTTCCCCCTTCTTTTGTGCCTTTGGCTTGTCGTTTTGTTTTAATTCTTTGATGAACAGGGACAATTTACCTGACTTGATCATCTCGCCTATTTGCTTCCTCAGCTGCATGCATTCGTCCGTGCTATGCCCCGTATTCGCGTGGAATTCACAGTACTTATTTGGATCCTTTTTTTCTGCAGGAGTTACCATTGGCGGTGGAGCCTTGAATTTTCCTTTTTCTAAAGCGAAAATTTCTTTTGGGGTTTTCGTAAGGAGTGAAAACCTATCTGGCTTCCGATCCGACCTTTGCTTGTTTTTGAAATCCTTTTTGAAATTTGGCTTGTTTCCTTCTTCTGGTTGCCTCCACGGCGCGGGTGCTTTTTTCCGACTATGACTGAATGCGGCGACTTCCCCTTGCAGAAAAGACGTAGTCACCCTGTACATCTCGTCCATTGATCTCGGGATTTTCTCGTATAAACGTTTGATCGACTCAGGGTGGGTATGTATCCGGAGATCTTCATGCATTCTGGCGCTCCTTCCACGTCCAAGACTTCTGCTTTGTATCTTTCCATAAAGTCCTCCATGGATTCTCCATCTCTTTGTTTGATATGGTGTATTTCCACCGGATCCTTGATGTGTTTTGTTTGCTGGAGATAATTTTCCCTAAATGCTGCTCTTAGATCTTCATAGCTGTCAATGGATTCTTTTGGGAGTTTGTCAAACCAGACCCTAGCATTTCCATTGAGCGTTGAGTTGAACATATGGCACCACGTTGGCATTGCCCACCTCTCTGTTTTTGCAGCAGACTAGAATAGCTTTAAGTGGTCTTCCGGATCCCCACTTCCGTCATATGTCTTGACATGGCTAGGCATCCTTGTCCTTGGGAAATCGAAATGCCGGATCCGAGGTGTGAAAGGGTTTCTTTCCTCACACGTCCTAGGCTGAGAGAGATCATCTTTGTTGGTGTTTGACATGTGCCTCTTTGATTTGGATTTCTAGTGACCTCCCTCGCTGTCTTCACTCTCCAAATATCTGCTGGTTCCTCGGGACGATGTGCCCCTGTGATGATGCTTCCTTGGTTGCACCTCGGTTCCCTTTGCGTGGGGACTCTGGTGGCGGCTGTCAGAACGTGCATATGCGCTTTGTTATTTTCCTCCCAACCTATTGAATACACCACCCTCCTTCCGCGGCCTGAGCCTCGGTGAAGGAGGTCTGTTTCGT
>BQNB010206334.1:0-10554 GCA_026074375.1 Tanacetum coccineum | reverse complement strand
TATGAAAACTAAGATGTAAGCTATGCAACTAGAAAACAGATGATCAATTAAACTTAACAAGCACAATAAGACATATTAAATCACTAATAAGCAAGCTGATAAGCATAATAAGCAAAATTAAGCTAGGAAAATTAAGACAGTTAAAATGAAAGAAAACTTACAAGAAGCCTTAGCTAAACAAAGGCATACATGCTCAAATGAGCTGTCTACAAGCTCTGGCTTATTGAGAATAAGCCAGTAAAAGTCCATATGAGCTCTTCCATGTTAAGCTCATCTTCCAAAAGCTCAAAATCCAAATAGCCAAGGTATTAAACTGAGTTTTAGGTGTAAGTAGATTAAGTGCCTATTAATAGCTCAATTTGAGCTTAGAGACTCAAAGAGCTTGTATGAGCTTATTAGAAACTTATATAACATTAGATAAGAACATTTGAGAGTATAAATAGCTTAAGACAGATTTTGTGAAAGAAAAGGTTGCATTCATTAACTATAAATCTGATTACATTATATAGAAAACTCTAGTACAATAGGCTGGAAAAATTACATAAGCTACTTAAAAACGAAAATTACAATTTAACTAAAATTTCTAAAAAGCTCAAAAAAACTCTCCTTTTATGTGTGAATGAGAAAGGCTTTATATAGCCTCTCTATGAAGCTTCTAGGTCCTGGTAGCAAACTCCTTTCTCCTTTCTTGGCCCTTGATTCCTTTCCCAATCATTGGATGCTTATTTGTGGCCGTTGGATTGGATTTTGAGCACACGGATTGCCAACGTGGCAATCCGTGTGTCATATGCCTTTGTGCTTCTTTTGTGAGTACAAATAGTGCAAATTTTTTGTCCTTGATGTGCTACTTGTCAGACCCACGTGTAGTTCCCTTTTGGGTTTCAACCAATGAGGAACCTTGAGTGACGTTTCATGGTGCCATGTCATTCCTTGTAGCTCGAATCTTATGTCCACGCCATCAATTTCATTTTGCCCCTTGATTTTGACATTGAGTAATTCGGAGAAGACAATGAACAGTAACAATTTATTTACCCGCCCTTTTTTTGACATATAAACGTTTATAAGGGGGGGTTTGACCAGGGTCATGGGCTTGTTGACTTGGGCTTTTTGTTAAAGGAATGGGCTAGGGATTGGGTTATAAAGGTTAACAGGTAGATAACGGTTGTTATCTCTTATAATGTAAATAGATAACGACTGTTAGGGTTTAGGGTTTAATTTGTAATTTGGTTTAATTTCAAGGGCTGTTTTGGGTATTTTTGGTTTTTTGTCTTCTAGTGATTTTACCATTTATGTTTGTCTGAGAGTTGACCATTGTTGACCAAGGGTTGACTGTTTGACCCTTTTTGTAGAAAACCTCCGGCTCTTGTACACTCTTTCTGTTTCCCGTGTCCGTGTTTGTTCGGCTTTGACCGTTTTCTTGTGATTTTTGCTATATCCGTACCTACACAATAACAAAGACAAAACAAGCAATATACAAGCATTTTAAGCACAATTTTGTCTTTTTAGGGCCTATTTTGATATAAAACGGATATGTGTTTTCACACATATCAAAATTCCCCAAACTAAGCGATTGCGTGTCCTCACGCAATATTATATGCTCTATAACCAAATACCTCAAAACTTTCCCAAACTAAGCCTTTGAAAAGTAGCAAAGACTTTTGTGGGAAAAATTAAGAAATCACAAGTTATAAAACACCCCTTTTTCCCATTTTTCTAAAACTTTTCCAATTTTTTTAATATAATAACTAAGATTATTTCGACTTTCATTATTTCCATAACTGTGAGGGATCATAGAACAAGATGCATTTCTATCCGAGAATGCCCCAAAACGGATAAATTCATCGTCCCCGACTTTTCACTTACTCCAAACCAAGCTTAAAACGAAATCACAGCTAAATATCAGTAAAGATGCTAACACTACTCATATTGGCAACTTGTGAACTTTTCACTCCCGACATTTATTATATCTTAAGTGAATGTGCTATTATGAATTTCAACCATGGATCAACATTTTGCAACATACTATGCTTTACGTTCCACCCGAGAATATTGAGTTTAAAGGCGAGATCATCCCATGTAGCGACTTTCGTCTCGGCACATCCCAACCTTGCGGCTAAGTGACCAGGCTTTTGACACCCCACAGAGACTAGTATCGGGACTCACGGACCTTAGGTTTCAAAAACTCTCAGGTTTCCCGAATATTCATAGCTTATAAAATAGAATAGTCAAAGTGCAAAAGCATATTTGAATTTAACAAAAAGAAATCTATTTATTAATTTAAACTTAATATTAAACATTTATGCAATTGTAACCCTCGACCTTTTAGAAGGCTGCAACATCGGTTGTGAGCCGGCAAGATGCAGCAAACTTTTATCAGTCTCGGATTTTTGAAGCGTAGTAGGATTGCCATCGTCAAGGTTCGGTGGAATTCGAAACGTGGTCCTGAATTCATGTGGGAACGTGAAGATCAGATGAAATTGAAGTATCCGCTTTTGTTTAGTGATGTTAGTGGTTGAATTTCGGGGACGAAATTCTTTTAAGGGGGTAGAATGTAACCTTTGCCCTTTTTGTGTTCTGAATATTTCATTTATAGTCCTTTGACTATTTGACTTTTGTCAGTTTATTCAGATTTGGTACCGTGTTGACGGTGATGATTTTTATGAGAATTGTGATGAATTGTGGTTTATTGTGATTAATAATCCCTTTTGGAAGGTATTATTGTGTTATTTGTATTCCGGGTGGTTTGACCCGTGAATTTGTGAGAAATGCCGAAAAACGAGTCTGACACGTCCGTTAATGTCCAAATGAGTTTTGAAAGGGTTTAAAGTGAAAATATGTCGTGTAAATACTCTAGGTTAATGGAAAAGTATTTTTAAGGTGAATAAAAATGCTGGTAAATTTTACAGTTGAGTTTTACGAGTATTTAAGTGATCCGGGGGGGGTGGGGGGTTCGGGGGGGGGGGGGGGGGGGGGGGGGGGGGGGGGGGGGGGGGGGGGGGGGGGCCGACACGAAAAGAAAGGCCCAAGACTCCCTTGGATCCCATGGCCGGTCATAGCAAGAAAGAGAGACAAGGAGGCTTAATTTTAGCTCCTTTGTCTAAAGTTGTACACATATATGCCTTCCACTAGAAACATTTTCTCATAATCCTTATCATTTCATTTTCAAAAAAAAACACACACATAAGAGTGTGTGTGTGTGTGTGTGTTCGTCCGCCACTACACCACCATAATCCACCAGAAAATTTCCAACTTTGATCAAGAACGTGATATTCCGGGTTGATACGAGTGTTTGGGTGTTCGTTTAAACAACGTTTGGGTTGTTCGGTTCGTGTCGAAATATACATTTTTGAAGATTTTTGTTTGGATTAAAAAACTTCTTGACGATCTTGAAGTTACTGTTGATAAGTTAATGATGCTGGTGTATAAGTTACTACTGCTTGTTCAGAGTTAATGCTGCTAGTACAAAGTTACAACTGCTGAAAAGATTAAGACTGCTAGAAGATTTTCTACTATCAGAGAAAGGATAAAGACTGCTCAGAGAAAAGATCAAGATTGATTGGAGATCAAGATTACTTACATGATAAGTATGAGTTATTTATAGAATAGATTATAGTGAATATTCTAAGTTTCAGTAATATATTGTAAATCAACCAGGACTCGTGTGTATAAAAGAGTTCCCAAGAGCCAAAAGTTTGATATCATAATCTAAAAATCTTTTATTTTGATATAGTTATAGCTTCAAGGTTTTGTAACCCTAATACTAGGAGAGTATTCTTATTATTTGTAATAATAATATTGGAGCTTTTATTGTTGAATTTATATGTTTTGTATTACGTTTCAATGCAAAAAAAAAAAAAGAATTTCCTTCTATAATTAAAGATTAGATTCCGCATAATCTTTAGTATTATCAAACAAAGTTTTTTAACTAAGTTGTGTTAGATTTATCTAGCATAACTAAACCTTACACAAGCTAAGAAATTTAAGATCCATTTAAGTGGGACTAACAATTGGTATCAGAGCTTGTTGCTTTAAGAGACTTTGCTAAGAAGACATGGATCAAGACTCAGTACATATGGTGGCTGCATCAAAAGTGCCTATGCTCAAACCAGGTAAGTATGAGCTTTGGAGGATAAGGATGGAACAGTACATCCAGATGATTGATTATTCTCTCTGGGAAGTCATAGAGAATGGTAATGCACCTCCAATAACAAAGTTGTTGAAGGTGTTGAGACTACAATTGCTCCTGCAACTGCTGATGAAAAGGCACAAAGGAGGTTAGAGTTGAAGGCAAGAAGCACTTTATTGATGGGCATCCCTAATGAAAATCAATTGAAGTTTAACTCCATCAAAGATGCCAAGTCATTGCTGCAGGCTGTTGAGAAGAGGTTGGAGGGAATGCTACTACTAAAAAGACTCAGAGGAATCTTCTAAAGCGGCAGTATGAAAATTTTACTGCATCTAGCTCAGAGGTGTTAGATCAAACCTTTGACAGGATTCAAAAGCTTATCAGTCAGTTGGAGAATTATGGTGAAAGTATCTCACAAGAAGATGTGAATCAGAATTCCTTAAGAAGTCAGTCACCAGAATGGAACACACATACCATTGTGTGGAGGAACAAGCTTGAGATATATATATTAAGCTTGGATGATCTTTATAACAACCTGAAGATCTATGAACCAGAGGTCAAAGGGACATCAAGCTCAAGCTCAAACATACAAAACGTAGCCTTTGTGTCCTCAAATAGCACCAGCAGTACAAATGAAGCAGTTAATACTGCTCATGGTGCTACAACTGCTAGCACTCAAGCTACTGTTGTTAACTCAACAACAATTGAAAACTTAAGTGATGTTGTTATCTATGCTTTCTTTGCAAGTCAACCAAACAATCCATAACTTGACAATGAGGACTTGCAACAAATTAATCTTGATTATTTAGAAGAGATGGACTTGAGGTGGCAGATAGCTATGCTAACAATAAGGGTAAGGAGATTCATGAAGAACACTGGAAAAAGGGGGGGGCGGGGATAACGGAGTAAGGTAATGAGACCATTGGGTTTCATAAGTCCAAGGTAGAGTGTTACAACTGCCACAAAAAGGGACACTTTACAAGGGAGTGTAGGGCTCCAAGGAACCAAGAAAATAGGAATAAGGAGAACACAAGAAGGGTTGCGCCAGTGGAGACAACTACTTCTAATGCTTTGATGTCTTGTGATGGTGCTGGTTATGATTGGAGTGATTAATCAGAAGAAGGTCTAACTAACTTTGCACTCATGGCTTACACTTCTACAAGTTTTAACTCTGAGGTATCTACTGATTCAAACTGTTCATCATCTTGTTTGGAAAATGTTAAAATTCTTACAGAACAAAATGAACAACTGTTAAAAGACTTAAGGACATCTAAGTTAAATGTTATTACTTATAGAACATGTTTAGAATCTGTAGAAGCAAGACTTCTAGTTTATAAGAAAAATGATTTGTTATGAGAAGATATCAAGGTCTTAAAATGTATGATTCATTTTTAAGAGAAGTAAGCCATTACCTAAAAGCATAGGAGAAGTTGGATCTGGCTCAAAACAAAAGAGAAATCAGCTAACAGTAGAAAATTTTGATGAATTAATCTATAGCTCATAAAGCAATACTAATAACTGTCAGATAGTTGAAAAATGCAAAACAGGTTTAGGGATAATGTTGTTCTACTCCCTATACCGAAAACTTATGCCTCCAAACCTGATTTATCTATTCCTCGTGGTCTAGAAATTTGTAAAATGAGCCTATAGTTAGTGAGCCTACAACTAAGAAGCCTGTAGTTAAGACTAGTGAAGCTAAGACTAGTGCAGACAAGCCTAAGGAAGTTAGGAAGAATAATGGTGCTCCATTTATTGAGGATTGGGTAGTCTGATAGTAAAGGAAGAAGTATGTTCTCAGGCAAATCCCCAAAAGAAAACTATTAAACCTAGTTTTGCTAAAATATAGTTTGTTAAATCTAAAGAGCAAGTAAAATCTCCTAGGAAAATAACTATTAAACAAGGTAAGCAAAATAGGCTGAACACACATAGTCCTAGAGGAAATTAAAGAAACTAGAATAAAATAATATGATGTCTCAAAGATCAGGAAGTAACTTTGAGATGTTTAACAAAGATTGTTATGTATGTGGAAGTTTTGATCACTTGCAGGTAAATTATAAAAAGGTGAATCAAAAACAGTTTCAAAATACAAAACCTATTTGGAACAATGCTAAAAGGGTGAATCATCAGAATTTTGCCAAAAAGACTCACCTCTACCCTAAAAAGAACATGGTTCCAAGAGCAGTACTAATGAAGTCTGGCTTAGTATCAGTTAATACTGCTAGACAATTTAATGATGCTCACTCAAAAACAACAGTGAATGCTGCTAGACTAATGTCATATCTTTCTAAAACAGCACATTCAACTGTTAAGAGGCTCATTCACAAGATTACATCATTTAAAAACAGTAATTTTAATCAGAGGGTTAATACTTTTAATGATAAAAATGTTAATACTGTTAAGCCAAAAGCAGTAGTTAATGTTGTTAGGCCAAAAGCAGTAGTTAATGTTGTTAAGGGAAATAATGTTAATGCTATTGAGGCCTCAGCTTGTTGGGTTTGGAAACCAAAGACTAAAGTTTTAGACCATGTTTCTAAACACAACAGTGCATCAATCACCCTGAAAAAGTTTGATTATGTTGATGCACAAGGCAGATACAAGTCAGTGATGGCTTGGGTCCCCAAAAGAAGCTAATTTTCTTATCTAATGTGCAGGGTAATCTACAAAAGGATTTACAGGATCAAGGAGTGATTGATAATGGATGCTCAAGGCACATGACAGGGAACATGTCCTATCTTATAGACTATGAAGAGATTGATGGAGGATATGTTGCCTTTGGAGTTAACCCTAAAGGAGGGAAAATCACAGGCAGAGGTACAATTAAAACTGGTAATTTAGATTTTGAGAATGTGTATTTTGTAAAAGAGTTAAAGTTTAACCTCTCTAGTGTCTCACAAATGTGTGACAAAAACAATAGTGTTCTCTTTAATGACACTGAATGTATTATTTTATCTCCAAACTTTAAGTTAACTGATGAAAGTCATGTTTTACTTAAAGTTCCTAGAAAGAACAATATGTATAGTGTTGATTTAAAGAATATTGTTCCTAAAGGAGGTCTAACTTGTCTCTTTGAAAAAGCCACATCTGATGAATCTAAACTTTGGCATAGAAGGCTTGGACACATAAA
Organism: Tanacetum coccineum; assembly: GCA_026074375.1. Taxonomy (NCBI): domain Eukaryota; kingdom Viridiplantae; phylum Streptophyta; class Magnoliopsida; order Asterales; family Asteraceae; genus Tanacetum; species Tanacetum coccineum. The sequence continues at coordinate 3,304 of BQNB010206334.1, read as the reverse complement.
TTTCAAAACTATGAATAAACTGGTTAAGGGAAATCTTATAAGAGGTTTACCTTCAAAACTTTTTAAAAATAATCAAACCTGTGTTGCTTGTCAAAAGGGAAAGCAACATAGAGCTTCTTGTAAGTCCAAAACAGTAAGTTTAATCAACCAACCTTTACATATGTTGCACATGGATTTGTTTGGTCTAACATTTGTAAAAAGCTTAATGAAAAAGATGTATTGCCTAGTTGTCACAGATGATTACAGTAGGTTTAGTTGGGTTTTCTCTTTAGCTACTAAAGATGAGACTAGTGGCATACTTAAGTCCTTTATAACTAGAGTAGAAAATATAATAGATCAAAGGGTTAAGGTAATTAGGTGTGACAATGGAACTGAGTTCAAGAATAAGGAGATGAATCAGTTTTGTGAGAGAAAATGTATTAAAAGAGAATTTAGTGTAGCTAGAACTCCTCAACAAAATAGAGTAGCTGAGAGGAAAAATAGAACACTAATTGAGGTTGCTAGGACAATGCTAGCTGATTCTAAGCTACCTACTACTTTTTGGGCTGAAGCAGTTAATATTGTTTTCTATGTGCAAAATAGGGTATTAGTAACTAAGCCTCATAACACGACCCCTTATGAACTTTTTTTGGGTAGAAAACCAGTTTTAGGCTTTATGAGACCATTTGGGTGTCCTGTTACAATTCTTAATACCATAGATCACTTAGGCAAGTTTGATGGTAAGGCTGATGAAGGATTCTTTGTTAGGTACTCAATCAATAGTAAAGCATTTAGAGTATTCAATAGTAGAACTAGGATAATTGAAGAGAACCTGCATGTACAGTTTAGTGAGAATACACCTAATATTGCAGGAAGTGAACCAAATTAGCTTTTTGAATTGATGCACTAACAAAGTCAATGAATTATAAGCCAGTTGTTGCAGGAAATCAGTCTAATGGTAATGCAGGTACAAAAGCATGTGATGATGCAGGTAAAGCTAGAATGGAGACAGTACCTGGCAAAGATTACATTCTTCTACCATTGTGGACTGTTGATCCACCATTCTCTTAAAGTTCAAAGAATTCTCAAGATGATAGATCCAAACCTTCAAGTGATGATAAGAAGAAGGTTGATGAAGATCCAAGAAAAGATAGTGAAAGTATTGATAAAGATAAGGATGATAATGTTAACAGCACTAACAATGTTAATGTTGCTAGCACAAATGAAGTTAATGTTGTTGGTGAAAAAACAAGCATTGAACTTCCAGATGATCTGAATATGTCTGCCTTGGAAGATTATAGCATATTTGACCTCTCAAGTGATGATCAAGATAATGGTGCAGAGGCTGACATGAATAATTTGGATACAACAATTCAAGTTAGTCCTATTCCAACTACAAGAGTACATAAAGATCATCCAGTTGAACAAATTATCGGAGACTTGAATTCACCACCTTAAACAAGAAGAATGGCAAAGAATTTGGAAGAACATGGTTTGTTTAGTTCTATTCAGCAAAGAACAAACCTGTTGGGATTATAGATTTGATGATACAAAAGAAACAAGTAATGAAACAAAAGGACTAAAACGAGAAAAGAAGAATTCTACATAAGATAAAGATTTTGAAAGATCTCCTTATTCAAATAGAAGATATATAAGATAATATTAAAAGTTAGGAAGATATTATTTGTTCTTATCCTTTGTAAAAGTCTAATATCTCTAGTATATAAAGAGATGTAGGCGTGTAGGTTTAGGTGTGCAAAGTGCAAAAAGTGTATGTGTGTACACCAAACAGATCACATAAGAGTCGACTAGAAAGAAAACGTGTGTGTATACAATAAAGTATGTCGTGTGTGTGTACATCTAGTGTAGAAGTTATAGACGTCTATGTGTTAGCCTCAATGATTATTTGATTCCTATAATTATAGAGTAACCGTTCTATGATTTGATCACATAGAATTGAGGCTGTGTTAAATAAAAGAAAACCTTGAAGTAACTTTGATTCGTGTTTATTATTTCCGCTATGTATACATATTATATCTTTGTTACTTTGTGATCTTAGATGAGAATTAATCATTCTCGAGTCTTAAACGATCCTATCAAGTGGTATCAGAGCCACGGGGCTCTTGATCTAGGATTCTACAAGGTTTTTATTGGCGAATTAAGAAGAAAAGAGGTGTTGAGTTTTTCTTTTTTGGTAATTGATCTAATTCGGTGACATTAGGGTTTTTATAAAACCCTAATTCGGTAAAGCAACATGTGTAACTTTCTGTTACATGATTACAAGATTCAAGATTCAAGAATGTTGTTATTGTCACGGTTGGTTTGTATTTGTGCAACATGTGTTCTTAAGTCAAAGATATTAGGGTTTTTGCAAAACCCTAATAAAGATGTGAATCGATGTAATGGATAATGGAAGCTATGTTCGTTTCTTGCTGCTGGGTATTACATATCTATCATTGATGCTAGGCTATTGACATCAATGGGTTCATGGATAGAAGAAGGTGCAATTAGTTGTCGACTTCAAGGTGTAAAAGCTTACTATGATTTTTTGTGATAATTATTATATATACTCAACAGGTAGTCGACATCATGAAGGGTATCTATGTGTTGTAGCAGAAGGTAAGTTAGGGTTTTTTCATAAACTCTAACTCGGTGATAAATCATGAAGATACAAGAGTTAGAACTTTAAAGGTCTATTGCTCTTAAATTTGAATTGGTTTACTGGTGGTTTATGTTATTTGACTGTGGTTACTAATAGTTAATCGTTTCTAGTCTATGTTGCCAAAGGAAACAATTGTAACACAACAGGTAACTTAATGGTGCGTGTTGGTTTATACTACTGCTTGTTTACACTGTCAAGCTTTTGTGTTAATACTGCCATAACAAGTTTGTGTTGCCAAGGAGTTTTAGTACTGCCAAGTGATACTCATCATGTACTTAGCGCTATTGTGAAAACAATAGTAAGTTAATACTGCTTGGATTGCTCGACTTACAACTGCCAAGGTTTGAACAGTTTATGCTGCTAAGGTTTGTCAAGGTTAATACTGTCTGGGCTTTTAGGTATTACTAGTGCTTGGGATCCAACAGAGGATAGCACTGCTCATTGATAATTAGTACTGCTTAGTTTATATTAATGCTGCTAAGTCTTATTTGTTACTACTGCCACAAATAAGATTAATGTTGCTTGGGCACGATGGTATTAATAGTGTTGTTAATGATGTCAAGGTTACGTATATGAATTGTTGATGGAACACCCCCAAATTGGGTCGCAGCGGAATAAGGGTCCGGGGCGTGTTACTTCAAGATCAATAGCACAAGATATATA
>BQNB010206333.1:0-10003 GCA_026074375.1 Tanacetum coccineum | reverse complement strand
ATCAAGTTTTTTTGTGATTGTACATCAATTTTTATGTATAAGATTTAATTTTATGTATCTACTATTAATTAAATCACATATTTATGGGAGTTGATATGCACACCACACAAAGTGATGTGCACACCACAAAATCACATGTGCAATGCATATGGTACAACACCACATATGCATTTTTGTGGTGTGCACATCACTTTGTGTGGTGTGCATATCACTTCCCTTAATTAATAGATTCAATGGTTAAGATCACTTCTCATTTTAACAACTTTAAGCTACTACACTACAATAACCCTCCCATATATATATATATATATATATATATATATATATAATTAAACCCACTTTTGATTTAACATATTGAGGGTAGGTGGAGCTCAAATGAAGAGGTTGAAACTTGTTATTAGTAAAGGGATATTTTGAAGTGGGAGCGTTGAGATGAAGTGGCACTCGGTGGGGAACAAATAAGGAGCAAAAGCTCATCGCTATACATTTTGCTCTTAGTAACACTCACAATACCTGTAGTTTTTTTGTTGGTAGCGTAGTATTTGACTTTTTTAATGTACGGCATTTTGAACACTTACTGTAATATCAATAAAAAATATTGTTTTTCATACAATAGTTAAGCATTTTCTAATGTAAGAGGTATCATACCTAGTTTCGCACAGGGCCGCCCAAATAAATGGGACGACATTGCCTTCTACTTTCTAGCTATGGATTAATGTATGGATTATTAAATCTTTAAATATATGTCATCTAATTATTTAAATTAACTTATGTGTCACTCAAATACGTGTTTATAGTTTATACCAATCAAGTTCAAACTTTTTTTTAAAAAAATTTGAACAATTTTAAGAATAAAAGTAACTTTAACATATCAATACAATACAATTAAAATGAAGCGTAAAACATTAGCTAAATTTTCATAAATCACTTTCAACTAAATAAAATTGCACTCAAATAATCGTATTTCTAAATCTATTTTCGTAACCAATTTTCCTGATAATCTTGGGTCGAAGGAACTGTGGAAGGTTTGCGAGGGGTATGGGAAGGTGATAGACGTTTTTATTCCTAATCGTAGATCCAAAGCAGGTAAACGTTTTGCTTTTGTCAGGTTTATTCGTGTTAACGATTTAGATCGTTTGGTTGGCAATCTTTGTACGATTTGGATTGGTCGTTTCCATCTCCATGCCAATGTTGCCCGTTTTGAACGTGCAAACAAACCTGTAAAACCATCGGGGCCTTCTCAATCCAATGCGCATGGTACATTTGGGTCATTAATTTCTGCTCGCGAAGAAGACTTCACCATTGGAATGCCTCTGTGCTCCGGTATCTCCTCATCGGCGGTTGTTTTTTTGGGATGAATATCCTGTGTTGTTGAACGTGACCTCATCATGACATGTCATAGGGGCGTGTGGAAAGGATAATACATCCATTCCTAACCTACGGATTCTATAAGCTAGGAAGGTTTTGAGCAAGGAAGCTGTCGTATTTAGGTGGTTATGGGTGTTTGATAGAATTGGATACGAGGTTTCTAAGCAAAAGTTTTTTGGATCATGTAGGGCGCTAACTCTTGGTTCTGAACCTTCTTAAAGCCTAAAATGATTTGTTCGTAGCTGAAACAGATTGTTTGGGTGGACATTGAAGGTATCCCACTTCATGTTTGGTCTCGAGAAACGTTTGCCAAGATTGGTAACAAATGGGGCGAGGTTTTGGATATCGAGGATAATTTTGACTCCTCTTTTGCTCGTAAGCGGTTGTGCATCTTAACGAAACAACAGAAACTATATTGGAGAAATTAATGTGGATTTTTAAAAGGTAAGGTGTTTTGTGCACGGGCCGAAGGAACTTTTTACTTGGAATCGAGTTTTCTTAACCTAAGGATCTGTTTATAACCTCGGAATGACGAATCAAAGCATGGCGCTAGAAATCTTATGATGGGGTAGGGCGCAGAATATGATGTCGAGTCAGATGATGAATGTAAAATGGGATGGTCTGTTTTCCGAGACATTTTTCAGTGATAATGTGGATGAATGAGTAAAGTTGAGGTCATGGTAAGGAGTACGGACAAACATACGAATCAAGATTCCGTTAGGTTTTTTTATGAATTTATTGAAATAAACTTTGCCCAAAAACAAGGCGTTCGTGAGGCGAAAAGTACCTCTTAATACGCATCCCCTGGTTTTACCCCCTAAAACTTCCTGTGACGCACCTTATGTTGTGAATTTATGAAGATGGACCTACTAATGGAGAAGAACAAGGTGAATATGCCTAGGGTGGATACTAAGGTTCTGGACACATTCCACCCAGAGGTCCATGATTCCTTTAATGGAAATCAGATTCTCTTGCTTCTTCCATTTCAAACATAAAGTTCATAACGGAAGGCTCGATACTTGACATTTTGGATGACATTGTTCGGGTTGGACATTCTATGGGTTATAATTTGGATGGGTGTTTGAAAGATATGGAACGCATTATTGGCTCACAAGAGATAAGATTGTGGCTTAAATGAATAAATCTTTCTCTCAATATCCAAGGTCTTGGGCACCAAGACGAAAAAGGAGTGGTTAAGGCTTAAATTAAAGCATAAGGATCTATTTTATCGTTGCAAGAGACAAAGATGGATTGTTTTCTCATATGGACGTAAAGTCCCTATGGGGAAATTCGAACTTTGATTTTGTTGCCAGTGACTCATTAGGGAATTCTGGTGGTATTCTTTGTATTTGGGAGGCTTCTATCTTCAAGAAAGATGGCGCTACTATTCTGATAAATTTTATTAGCTATTAACGGCACAGGTTTACCATCGTAATGTCAGGATTCTTTGGTGGCGGTTTACGCTCCTCAACAGCCCTGTGTAAGCAAAAGGGCTCTTTAGATTTTTTATCTAATCTTGTACGGGATGAACGGCGAAGCTATTATAATGGGTGACTTTAATGACGTTCGGACTATGGATGAAAGACTTGGTTCGTCTTTCAATGCATCCAAGGCACGGACGTGTTTTTGATCGTTTAATTGTGTCTTCTTTCTGGTCTTGTTAGTCCAAGTTTGGGAAAGGGTACCCTTTTACTTGGTCGCATCCCGCCCTCAGCCTCCAACATGAGTAAATTAAGATCGCTTTCTTGTTACGGAAGGTTATTATCTCGCCTTTATACCGTCTATTTCCAGCTTTGTATTCTTGACCCGTGACACTTGTCCGATCATCGTCTAATTCTTTTGAGGAAAGTTTTCGTCTGATTTTGGTCCGACCTTCCCGTTTCGGTTCTATCAATCTGGTAGAGATGGAGGGTTTTGATGTCGATGGTGGAGCATGCGTGGTTTATCTTTTTCCATTCTAATTCCAATGCTATGGTTTAGGTTCCAAGAAAAAATTGCAAGACCTTAAGTCTATAATTCGTTTATTATGGGTTAAAAGATGAAAAAGTTTCATCTTCATAACTCAAAGAATTCTCTACAGAATGATTTGATCTCTATTGAATAAAGACTTGGAAAGGGGAAACGTATTCTGATGACAATCCTTCTCAATCGATGGAACTAAACCGACGGACTGCAAGATATTAAACTTATGGAGGATAAGGATCTGGGTTCAAAAAACTAAACTCAAATGGCTATCGAACGAGATGAGAAATCTAAATACTTTCATGGTATATTAATAAGTAAAAGGTCTCAGGTGTCGATTCGTGGTGTTTTGTTAGATGGCACTTGTGTAGCTGATCCCGAGTATTGTGAAGGAGGCATTTAGAATCACTTTGAAGTTCGATTTCAGAACCGTGTATGAGCCGTATCAAACAAATGCTCCATTTCATAATCCGGTTATCTTCTCGGATCAGTTGGAAGAGCTGGATAGGCAGTATCTAGGACGAAAATCGTAAAGGCTTTTTTGAACAGTGGCGAGAATGTCCTCCTGGCCGCCGATGTTATAACGTTTGAATTTTTTAGAAAGTATTGGAGTCTTGTCGGGGCGGATTTTTGCGATGCGGTCGACTATTTTTTTAAGTCTGGTACGTTTCCAAGGGGGTGTAACTCGTCTTTCATCGCCTTAATTCCTAAAGTTAATGATGCTAAGTTCGTTAATGATTTTCGGCCTATCAGTTTGATTGGATGCGTTTATAAGGTGATCACGAAAGTCTTAGCTAATCGTTTGGCTACTGTTATATCCGATTTAGTTTCCGAGACTCAATCGGCCTTTGGTTGCTAATCAGACAAATAGTTGGATGGGTCCTTTTAATCTTAATTAGGTGTTGATAAACTTTGTAAGCCGAAAAAGGAGCAAGCTATGTTTTTAAGGTTGATTTTGCTAAGTGCGTATGACCCCTCGGAGTCGGTGGGATTAATCTCTTGGATATTCCTCAACATTTGGGTTTGGGCCGAATTTGTGTAGGTGGATCCGTGGTACTTACTTCCACCATGGCTTCCTATTGGTTAATGTAGTCCCACTCCGATATCCCTTTGTGTGTGGGTTGAAACAAGGTGATCCGTTGGCCCCCTTATCTTTTTACAATTCCTTATTATGGAGGTCGTTACATATCCTCTTTCTTCTCCGTGTTGTTGATGATGGACTTTTAAGCAAGGTTTCAATAGCATGCTCGGTTAATATTTTCTCATCTTTTTTATGCAGACGATGCCATGTTCATTGGAGAGGGTCCGAACAGAACTTACTAAAATGATGGTTAAAGTTCTTAATTGCTTCCATCTTGCGCGGGTCTTAGATCAACATGCAAAAGCCAATTCTTAAGGTGTCCGGGGTTTCTCAGAAATGTTTTTTGCAGGCGCGAATAGGATCCGGTGTGCTTGTTTTGAAAGCACAATCCTTTTTCGTTATCTGGTGTGACGGTTGGGGAGTGTATGCTCGGAAGTCCGGCTTGGGTGCTTTGGTGAACAAACACCAAGCCCGGTTATCTAAATGGAAGGTTTAAAACCCTTTCCATATAGGCGGCAGAAATTTGACCCTTCTTAAATACCGTTCTTGGGGCCTCTCAATATTATTATATTCATCTTTAAGGTTCCAAAAGGCGTGTTAAGACTATGGAATCTATCCCGTAGAAATTTCTTCAACGTGTTGAATCTTCGACAGAAAGATTCGTGGAAGCTTGGGACTATTGTCTAAGCGTCTAAGCTGAACGATGGTCTTGGTTCACGAGTTTCTTCGCGATGAATCGTGCTCTTTTGTTGAATGGGTGTGGCGCTTCATTTCTGGCGATGGCTTCTTTATGGTGTAAAAGTTAATACAAGCGATTTATGGCTCAAAGTTTTGATCTTCATGTGACCGAGTCAACCCTCGATTTGGTGCTCTACTTTTTACGTTAAGTAAAATTCGTGGAAGAATTCTGGTTTTGATTTTTCTTGCGCATTGTAAGAAGCGGATTGGGGATCGGGTCTTTGTACTAAGTTTTTTGGATGATATAAAGGTTAACTGATGCCCCTCTTTGTGTTTTCAGTTCCCCCGTTTGCTTGCTCTCGAATGGATAAGGAGATTGTGGTGGCTAAATAAAATGGGAGCTTTCCTTCTTCGGTCTCAGCTTCTTTCGTCGGGACTTCGTGATTGAGCTTAGCGCAAGCCGTGGGAAGTGACCGTTCCCTACAATTCTGAACTCGGTTAGTCCTCAATCGTCTCCAAAGATAGGTGGACTTGTGATTTGTCGGGAGATGGAGAGTTCAATGTTAAAGTCATCAGAAACTTTATTGATGACTTGTTTCTCCCTTCGTCGGATGTTGCAACGAGATGGGTAAAATTCATTCCTATTAAAGTTAATGTTTTTTCTTGGCGTGCTCGTCGTGATAGGTTACCTACTAGAGTCAATCTTAGCCGTAGAGGTGTTTTGTTGGATTCTCATCTGTGTCCTCTTATGTAATTGTTGCTATGGAAGGATGTTCACAGCATGTTTTCTTTCGAGTGTAGACTTGAGCCGGGTTTTCTTCGTAAAATTGTCGTTGGTGGATTTGATTGGCAGGAGATTTGTTCTTCCCTCGGATTGTAGATTGCTGGTTCATTATCCTATCGGCTTGTCCTTCCCTTCTCAAGTCTAGTTTAGAAGGTGTATTTTTATGTTGCTTGGTGGCGGATTGGAGGCTTCGAATCAGTTGGTCTTTGAAGCCGGCTCGCCTCCTAACGTTCGTTCCGTTTTTGATGACATTTGTTTCTTGTTGGTCCTTTTATCGAGTTCTAGTATGATGTAATAGGGCTTATTTCTTGGGAGTATTGGTTTAATAAAACCCCTATCTTATTTCTTTGTAATGTCTTTCTAGCTCCTTGCTAGTTTTTTTAATAAAGTTGCCGTTCAAAAAAAATTTGTTAAAACTGATATATATACATTTCAATAGTTAGTTGTTTTAATATGTTAAATTTAACTTTATTCTTGTTGTTTCAAACATGTTTGAAATAAATTTTGTCCAACAATTGGTATAAACAATAGGAAACACACAAATTGATAGCCTATAAATTAGTTTTGATATACCGGTGGCAAAAAAGAAAAAAGTTTAATAGTTTGGTGACTTTCGGATACATAATCTTTTAGTAGAAAAAAGATAGGCCCACGAAATGAATTTCATAGATACCAAATTAATAGGTAATGAGTCTATGACTATGATATACCCCTTTCATTTCTGAACCCACTAAACAAACATCTTTCATCATTATGAAACACATAACCCCATTCCCATATACCAATACCAAACACACCCTTACAGTAGTCAAACTAAGGCATCTTTCACAAATCTTTCTTGTTATTAATTGACAAACCGACAACACAATTTTTCTAATAGATGGTAGAAAACAAAAAGTTGTTCTAGCAAATTGGCACCGAATTTTCTTTTACCTTTGTTATACCCTTTTTTTTTAACTTCTTTGTTTCTTTAAGTGGCATCGTTGTCATATCAGCTTATACATGAAACGTGTGTTTAATCGGAAGAAATCACAAAAACACTCAAATCTTCCACAAAATATCCTGTAAAAAAAAACATAAACCGCGTTCAATCGCTTTACCTCAAAATATTATTCACAAACGAAACATCCGTGTTTCCTAACTTAAGTACTTAACAGGTATAAAACACACTTCTAGATTTTCGACTATCTTGTGTGCATCAAATTCTTCTCCAAGTTTTTACAAAAATTAGAGATAAAAAGGAGAAATTTTATCTTCAACTAAACGCAACACAGACATCTTGAAACCATATGTCTTTTGGCAATCTAGTAACGAATTTGGTTTTTGTTTTAAGAATAAAAACAGATCAAGTGGAAACATAATTTCCTAAAATGGGGTATGCGTCACATGGTGACTTATGTTTATATATTCTGACCATAACATTCGTTGTCTACTTGTATGATAAAAAATATTCCTTCTTACTCACATTTTTGGATGTGATTTTTTCTCCATACCATATCATTGACCTTCAAAAACTAAACATGGTAAATCATATACATTACGAATCTAAAATAATGCAACTTTCAACAAACACTATTCCATGACAATATACTCACGAAATCTTAGAGTGCCCGGTGCAATGCACTTATGGCATGTTATAGGAAAAGGAGTAAATTGATAAAGTTTATATGTGTGTTACAGTGTTATTATACCATCACTATAGCATGCCAAACTGTACCGGTGGTTTGATGTTTTAGAGAAATTGCCATGGGGTTGGCAAGAGTTACAGCTTTTTTTCTTCTTTTCGAGTGAGTGATGTATTTTAGCCAAATGTTAAAAAACTAATCTGTCGAACGAACCTTTAATAAAATAGTAGCTGCAAGCCTATAACCATGACAAATCACCTGTGTGATGTTCATCGACATGTCTCGTGGCCAATATGACAAAGGCAAATTGCGATATCCATGTATAGCTATCACTAAAATAGTATAATACATGTGGAAACTGCAGCCCAAGGTGTGTAGTCATTTTTGGTCCAGTGCCTGTAGGCCACACTGTCAGGGGCCTGTTATGTCCAACGCATTGTCATTTCCATTCAACTATTCAATGAAAAGAAAAAATAGCACTATAATTTTTGTTGATATGACACAAATGTTGAAATGTCCATGTTTCTTAAACTATAACAAAAATTATTGTTTATGGAACTGGAGATGTGGTAAGCTGAAGCTAAACAAATAGAGATGATCTTTATAAGTTACATCATGTATCATTTAATTTTAGATATTATGATAGACAAATTTATTAAAATATTTTATAAGTTAAGCCTATCAAACAAACTTATGATATTTTAGCTCAAGTAAACTTTGATGCAATGGTTTATTTTGGTTTTGGTTCAACAGATCAATCTGTCTAAATCGCGAGTAAACTCGTAAGATTGTACAATCCTACGTGCTCACTAGCTAAAATCGTGTAGGGTCGTTATAAGATCGTAAGTAAGATCTTAGGATCGAATGTAAGATCATAAGATCGCTACACGATCCGACTTTACCTAATCTGATATCTATTTTATTTGTTTTCTATCTTTTAGCCCATAACTTATTGCTTAAGCCCAAAAAGAAAAGTAATAAGTAACTAATGTGACATTTTCTTATTAAATTATACATACTTTGCCTCAAATCATAATTTCAAGAAATAATATATTTAAGACTTCATTTCATTACTCTGATGAAAGATCTTGTTACATTATAGCATACTTTGATATTTTTATTCTTGGTATTTAAAATAATTATATTATAGCATACTCGTATACATGATAATGTTACTTATAATTAGACAATTGGTTATATTTTATAAGTTAATGGGTCTTAAGTATCATGTTACTGGTGTTCATGTGTACAAAATATACAAGTGTTCATGTTATCAAAATCATTATTTTATGAAGTATTCGTTTACAAGTGTCTATTATATATTTATGTGCAACTCCATATAATAGATTGATGAGTGTTGGTTTATGTATAAAACTATGAATCTCTTGGTATTATGGTCAGGGGCGGACCCAGGATTTTCAATGGGGTGTTGCACAAAATAAATGTTGAGCCAACTAAACTTACGCCGTAAGAAACTAAGGTAGCACAAAAAAAATTAGGGGTTGCACATACAAAAAAAAAGGTCAGTTTTGAAATAAATTTCACTTCGCGACCTAAAATCGAGTGTAGCCCGTGCTACACCCGGCACCTATGTGGGTCCGCCCCTGATTATGGTTAGTATGTTTTGAGATATTTATGACTCATGTTATGTAATCTTATTCCTTTAAATCGTTAATGTCATGATTGAAACTTGACATTTTTGTGTTTTACTAGTATTATTTTGGTGTTTCAATTTGAACTTTGACATTTTCAAAAAAAAAATTATATTAATTTTCTTTGATGTTGATTAGAAATACAAAACAATTTGACTCGTTTATCATTTTTTTTACAAAACATAGACAAATTGGTAGCATCTTACGATGTCGATTCAATTTTACGATCTCGATCTTGCAAAGACCAGGTAGGATCTCGATCTTGACAGCCTTGCAACGGATGGCTTAATACATTGTGATAGAAAAGTGGATCATGTGGCTCTTTCTATGTGTTAAGTAGGTCTGGGGTTAGAGCTTACCTTGGTTTGTGTTGTCTGTTATCACTAGGTGGTTTCTTGTGGTGGCATTGAAAAAAAAGCCCAATGCAAGGTTTTGGTTCTGGTTGTGGATTGATGAATGTTTTGTTTCAGTTGTATATTTTTGAGGCTCCTTTGTGTGATGGGTTAGTTTGTTCAGATGGCTTGTATTTTGCTTCTGACAGCCTGTGATATGTTGGTCTTCCTCATAGTTATATGGGTCAGGAAGAGGCAGTGTGGCTGTGATTGGAGGAGATTCTTTCATATTAACAGGTGTGTAAGTTGCATAAAGTAGTTTCCTCAACTGTAAAGTTGATGGCGTGCTCTGGATTTTGTTGCTGTTTGGTTTTATAGGTTGCTTTTGTTTGTGTGTTGGTATTAATTGAATAGGATTTTATTCAGTTTATTGTATTGTTTAGTTTAGGCTTTGTTGTGTCTATTGTATTTGGCCCATCTATGTTGCCATGAGGTTTGTTCATGCCTTCATGGATTTGGTT
>BQNB010206330.1:0-10554 GCA_026074375.1 Tanacetum coccineum | reverse complement strand
CAAGCAAACGCGTACAACACTAAAAATAAATAGTATATTTATCGACGTCGTCAATGACTTTGAAAACACAGGGTGTTATAAGGAGTATAATGAGGAGTTTGGAGAGATTTGTAGGTGGAAGACCATACAGGGGTGACCTACGGCTACTACAAAGGACCATATGATTTATCATATGTTGTTCTCATCTTAAAAAGGTCAATCCTCGAAAATACCCTTATCTTGTGAATATGTTCATTATTAGTGTAGACTTTTTGGTGCATAATAAGATGTGCTCGAGTACAAATTTTTCAAGAATTTCTTAGTAAATTCAAAATTTTCAAATAATTGTACTCGGCATCATCTTATAAACCCTCAAAAGTTGAGGGGGAGCAATAATATGTTCCAATCTGCTGGCATATCTCATTTTGTCCTCGAACGGTTAATCAATTGATATCCAAAATATCAAGGGATTAACCTGGACTTAATGAATACGGACAGAAGTGATCAAATAAAATGGACTCAATGCACTCCACACCTAGCATGTACTACGAGTACGATGCACATGTTAAGGGGGAGCTTTTAGTGATAATGAAAAAACTCTCAAAGTGTAAATATTTTGATATTTATATCAAACACTTTGATTGAAGTTTTCAATGTTTTTGGAAGGATCGTGATGAAATACCCAAAAGACCGACCATGTTCTTAAATTTATGAAGTGATAAGGCGGTTAGGCTTAGGTTTTCAGATCCCATGATCCAGCCAGAACCAGAGGGATCTACCCAGGGATATCCACTAGTTAGTGTAGAAGCCTTAGGTATGATTATAAGGAGAAAACGTGAGGAATAGGGAATAATCGCCGGACTGGATGGAGCTAACACTGGAACAAACCCAAAAAGGTGTTAGTTATGAAGTCTAGGTAAGCATTGAAGGGGTTAAAGAATGAAAAAGGAAAATGTAAGGTTAAAGGGTGGAAAATAAAGAAGCCTCATATCTTAGGCAGGAACCGGAGTCAAGACCGATGCTGTCAGATAAACTCAGGTGTAGTCATGACATTGAAGCAGTTCATTGGACCCAGTGAAGCTATGCACAAACCTCCCCAGCCACTTAAAGTCCGAAAGACTTTTGTTTCAAAAATCCCCCCCCCCCCCCCCCCCACAGAGATTACACTCATTTCTATTGACTCTCTCACTCCGAGTTAGTTGATATTGAAAAGGTGGCCATCTCAGCTCCAGTCCGATCACTAAATTAAAGTGCACAATTGAGTCTAGAGCCAAATGAGATTCATCATTAATATCATTAGGGACATTGTCATAATTTTTAGCTTGTTATCTCACACAATGTGAATATCAAGTAATATCATTAGAGTCCTACGCAAGATCCTTGTGATTTTGCCAGAACATCCGAGTGATACTTAGGTATTCACAATGAAGATGGAAATCCTGCTTGAGCCAACATCAAACAAGCTCATGGTAGGTAACTTGTGCGATTCTTTATGAATCAAACTTGTGACAACTGGAAAGAAACGATGGTGCGATTCTATAAGAATCAAACTTGTTCCAGGAAATGGATCAACGGTTGTTAATGAATTTTTGAAATGATTAACACTTTCGGTGTATCACAAAAACATTTTTGCAAGTGATACACTGATTGATTTTCAAATCGATTTTCTATATCAATCGGTGAGATAGTAACTCACTAGTTCACTCTTATCGTGCTGTCTGCTTTGAGACGTTCCAATAATGAGAACATGCTGAGTACGATGAATCTAATACTTATGTGTTAGAAAGATTCAATACTACAGCTGGAAATCCTGTCAAGAAGATTCTTCTTAAATTGAATCTATCTGATCACAGGTCTATCCTCACGGATTTGAAGGTTACTCCAACCAAACCTGGGCGAATGACAAAGCCATATTCGTCCCCTCGCTTTATTGTTAACTGTTTTCATGCAGGCTATTTAAAGATGGCGGTAGAGGTTCCTGATTCCAGCTAACTTACAAGATCTATAGCCACATGCTCATACCCGATAGACAAACATAAGGACTTCATGAAAGGCTCAAATAAATATTTCAAGACTTCCGCTACTCTGATACCGAATGTCTTTCTCAAAGTGATGAAGTATTATAGTTAACGAGTCTCAAGAAAGACATAGCATTAAAGTTTTTTCCAAGTCAATCATTCAATAAAGGTATGAGCATGTCGGTCCAGAAATCACAATTTCACAAGATGGCAAAGTTTCAAGATGGCGAAGAGATTGTGCTTGGTTGATGATCTCAAGATGCTCAAGATCACAATGTCAAATACAAGTTCAAGGAACAAGCTCAATCCAAAAATCAATGATCCCTATAACATATTCACAAGAGAATGTCAAAAGGACGAGCTAAAGACTCAAGATAAAGCATTGTATGCTAGGCTTATAGATTTGTAAAATGGAGTGACCTCCCTTAGGGGGAGATTGTTGGAAACACAAAAAGTGTCGGTCACTTCCAAGTTGTAACAGGTCTTAGCTCGTAGTTTATGTAATGTTAGTTAAGTAAACTAGCCCGGCCCAAGGTCCATGGGAAACCCATTTTAACCCATGGGCCGGTCACAACATGTAGTATATAATCCATCTCCTAGTCTTGGAGAGGGGTTGGTTGTTCCATATTTTTCACATTCCATAGTAATACAATTCATCCATTCCATCTATTCTCTATCTCTAACATCACAACCCACATCTCACTCTTGTTCTTGGCTTGATCTTAAGTTTACATGTATCTTCAAAAGCAACAAAAGCCAAAACTTCATTCACTTCATCAATTTTTCAAGGATAAGAGAGGAAGCTAAACTTTATTTTCAACCGTCCCGCTTTATTTTTGGATTAATAAATATCAAAACAAGTCTTAAAGAGCCTTCGGGTATATGACTTAAGTAAAATCTTGAGATACAAAATTAGGATTTTTGGGAGGAAAAGTAAGTACACAATTAGTATATGTGAGTAGTGTTAGTATCATGACTTGTATTTAACAATGATCTTGTTTTTAAGCTTAGTATGGAAAAGTGAAAGTTGGGAACGATGAATTTATTTTTGTTCCATGATCCTAAGTATTATAGAGAATAATAAAAGCACAATGATATGAAGTGTTGAAGTATGGAAAGTAATGAAAAAGAAAAAAATATAGAAAAATGTTAAAAATGGAAAAATAGGGCGTTTCATAACTATTGATTCCTTAATCCCTTTAAATGAGCACTTAGCTACTTTTCAAGGTGATTAGTTTGGGGGGATTGGAATTCTTAGTTTTAAACGAGTATTTATTACATTGCGTGAGGACACAACAATACCTTAGTATGGGGGAATTTGGTATGTGCTATTTTACACATACCTTTTACCTTGTAAAACGAACCCAAAAGACCAAAAATATAATAAAAATGCAAATATATGCTTGT
Source organism: Tanacetum coccineum (assembly GCA_026074375.1). Taxonomy (NCBI): domain Eukaryota; kingdom Viridiplantae; phylum Streptophyta; class Magnoliopsida; order Asterales; family Asteraceae; genus Tanacetum; species Tanacetum coccineum. The sequence goes on along the minus strand of BQNB010206330.1, from coordinate 7,150 downwards.
TTTTGTATTTGTGTATGTGCAGGTACGGATATTAAAGGGAAACGAGACGCTCGACCAGAAGTTACGGTTCATCGTACGGCTATGACCAACTAGTCTAGGATAATGTATTTAGGTTTTCCGATGTAGCAACATCAAGGCGACACATTGATAAAAGGTCTTTAGATTTAAGTTGTAATAGTTGGTGGTTGGTTAAAGAAATTAAAATCGAAAAGTAAAGGCACAAAGTATAGTAATATAGTCTGTATATATTAACATATGAAAAAATAACAAGTATATAATTCACCATACAGTGAATTATATAAACAATGAAACCAATCAATATATAATCGAGGTACATAATACGTTGCAAGTTTATCAAAAGAAATATGAGAAAAAGAATTGAAACAAAAAGGATTCGGACACGTGTTCGGATATCAACGAATAAAATTAACAAAGGGTGTTTGCATAAAGTAAGGTAGTCCACATAAGAAAATTTAACCGGATAATTAATTCTTATGCTTTAAAGGGTTGTAATAAACTGTGTTTTATTATATAGTATAGATACTTTATAATTTAGTATTTTGTTTCCTTGACGGTTTTAGCTAAAATAGTTATCCCATTTGTAAAAGTATAGTTTTCGTTTATCCACCTGGTTATTGTATAATTACAATTTAATAATTCTTAAGACTTATATAACCTTGTCCTTTTATCGGGTCTTTAAGGTAATAGAAATTATAGTGCAAATTATTAAGTAAAGAAATTTATAGAAATTTCGGCATGACTTTTTCGTTTATAAGACGTTTCCCATTTTTACAAAATAATGTTTTTCCCTTTTCAATCAATCCGTATTGCAAAATACCCCCTCGTTTCAATATGTATATCTAAACTAAATCAACAAATGATAAAGTAAGTAAAACCAAACACGCCCTTAAGATTATAAAACACAAAAACGAAAATAATATATAACACATTTATTTAACCGTTAACCACCATTTAATCCGGTTTTTATATTTTACCAAAACTTGCAATATATTTATTAGGCGATTTTTATAAATCAAACACGCCTTAAAGGCTGTTTCGCATCAAACCAAACACACCCTTACGGTTTCCTGCTCACCCAAACACACCCTTACGGTTTCCTGCTCACCCAAACACACCCTTTTGGTGTAACTACTAAACCAAACGCACCCTATGTTGTTTTTAACAAAACCAAACGCACCCTTATGGTGTTTTATCAAACCAAATGCACCCTTGGTGCTTAACCCATATCCAAACGCCCTATTTGGGGCTGTTACTAATAACCAAACGCACCCTTGGTGCTGTATCAAAAACCAAACGCACCCTTGGTGCTTTCTGTTAAACCAAACGCACCTTTGGTGCTTACACAGCCAACCAACGCACCCTATGCTGGTGCTTAATAAAGCCACACGCACCCTATTCGATTTAAACACCCAAACGCACCCTTATGGGTCATTTTTAATATCAAACGCACCCTTATCGTGGTGGAGATGGTGGTTCTCGGTGTGGAGCTGGTGACGGGGTGGCGGTGATGTGGAGACGTGGTGGAGGTGGATGCGATGGCAGCGTGGTTGCGGTGGTGGTGGCAGCGGTGTGATGATGTTGGTGGTGGTAGTGTCGGTTGGGGACGATCGTGGTGGTGATGTTGGTGGTGGCAGTGTCGATTGGGGACGATCGTGGTGCGGTCAAAGCGTGTCGATCGGGCTCGCTGTGTTCGTCGATGGTAACGTGTTCGGCTCGCGAGGCGCAGCGATCGGTGGTGTGGGCTCTATGTGTCGCAGGACCGTCTGCGCCAAGTCTGCGCGTCGGCGCCCGCAGTGCAGTGATCTCGCGCGCGTAGCTGAATGCACGCCATCCAGGCTGAGCTGATCCTCCTCTTTACGTATAGGCTGCGACTCGCGATGATCGTGGTGCCACTACCGGCCCGCGCCGTGCACCACGCCCACACCTTCCGAAAAACCGACCAACATCACCACCGAACGATCTTCCTCCCTAACGACACTGCCACCACAACATCCACACCAACTCGTCAAGACCCCCCAGCCCCACACCCACCGCCCACCCCCTACCTCCCACCCCCCAAACCCACCCCCCCACACCCCCCACCCCGCGCTCCCGCGCACTCGCGGGCCGCGCTCGTCCCGGCAAGCACTCTCCTGATGATCGGCACGGCTTGCTGGTAGACGGATGAGGATGTGTGCGTTGGATCTGGTGGTTAGGAAGGTGGCATGGGATGGCGTAGAGGTGTGGTTGTTTAGTGCTTAAGCGGGCTGGTGGCCGGAGAAGTAGCGGAAGGGCAAAGGAAAAAGGATGACGGAGTCGAAAAAAATTAGTGTGTGTGGCTAGGTACGTATAATGAGAAAACCCTAATGTATTTCTATATATATAATAAAATTTTTAAAAAAAAATGAAAACGTGTATAATAGATTGGCTGTGATGATGTAAATATTAACATGGACCAAAAGTGTAATTTTAGAAAATAATCGTCCGGGACTCGTTTTTAAGCTACTTAACAGATGATTCAAACACGAAACTTGCGCCATAGTGTTTCAAAATGCTTTTTCCATGAAAAAAAATGAGTATTTTAATGACTAGTATTTTATAAAATGTTTTTATAAAATTTATTTAAATGTTTATTATTGTTGGTGAAGCCATCGGGTATTACGGGCAAGCTTTCTCGTAAAATGAATTTAATTTAAATATTCGCGTTTTCAACAAAATGTATTTTCAATAAAATGTAAAATAATTTATTAAATATTTTTCTTTAATAAAGTGATAATTAAATTAATTTAATTATTTTTGTGTCGGTATGCGTTGTTCTAGTTTCTAAAATTTTGCGAGAGTATTTCGGTCTATTTTTTGTTTGTTTTCGGTCTCTGTCAAAACTAAAAAGTTACTCGGAATTACCATTGTACATCAAATTGCTATAAGTCTAGTCGTGAAAACGTGATATAGTGGGTCGTTTTGACAAGTCAACATAGGAATAACATATATCTTCTCGTTTTCAAGTCAATAGTTAAAAAAAATTTGCACATGAGAGATATGTAATAATAAATATGATTGTATTATTTAAATATGGTTCTGAAAAAATTACGGTTTTCCTGGTAATAGTTTTATGTGACAATAAAATATAAAAGTAAAAAAAGTCCAAGTCGGACTCGAAAAGTCAAAAGGTAAAATTTCATTTAAAATTTCAAAAAATGGCCAGTTTTACAGTACCTAACCCCCTTAATGGAAGCTCGGTATCGAGATTTAATTTTGTTAACGATTGAGTGACCAAAGAAAAGATTTAATAAACCAGTTCTAAAGAAGACGCTGATAACTTTATTCAGCAAAATTCGATGTTTCGACACTTCTTAATATACATAGATTTTAGCTAGGTTTGAGCAGGATATTTAATCCATCAAAATAGGTATCTAAAAAAAATATCATCACAGGTCTTATGGTTGATATAAACACGTTATAAATAAAGTCTCATAATGGTGAAAACATCGAAGGAGAAAGAGTGAATACCTCGTCGTACTGTGCAAAAAATCTCCTCTATCATATAACAACCCCCCCAACCCAAACCCAGAGAGATTTAGCATCTGGAACATTATGAAACTTAAGGAGATATTCATCAGGTATTGCTAAAAGCAAGATGCTCTTAACTCTTTCCTGATTCCTTTTGGCAGCCAGTTGTTTTGCAGTTTTAGGAACAGGAGGAGCAGAAGGACCAGATTGATCTCCTGTTGGTGCAGGTTCTTCTTGGAGATCTCCATTGACAATTATGTCCCATAAGTTGTGATCTGTGTGACAGATATATTGACGCATTCTCATGCTCCAAATATCATATTCTCCCTTCTTGATGATAGGGATTTTCATTGCTGTGATAGTTGGTGGAGGAGTGTCTTGTTCTGCCATCTTACTGGTTTGAGTGTAGATCTGTTTCAAACAATAGAGTTCTTCTTATTCAGAGTTTCCACACAAGCTCTGATACCACTTGTTGGATCCCTTACTGAATAGATCTTGAACCTTTAGCTTGCAAAGGGTTTGCTACTTTAGATAAATCCAAAGCAACAATAATGAAACACTGATTTAACACTATTGATTATGCGGAAACTAATCAACAATGCTAAGAAGAACAGTATTAAGTAACACAAGAAAACTTTGTATTATAACTTGAATCTGACTAGGTTACAGATTACAAAGACTATGATTGCTAAGATGATCTCTATTGATCTATGTTGATCTATATCAACTAACTATGACTAGGGTTCCTTTTATACACCAAGGAAACCCTAATGGGCTTTACAAAACGCGTATAGAGATCATGCATATCCTTTCCTAAGATATCTCATGCATATCTCTAACTCTAACTAACTTCTGCATAAGCAGACTTAACTATTACATAACCAGTACTAACTTATAATGAACTACCAGTACTAACTATGCTAACTCTTCTACCAGTACTAACAAGTGTACTGGCAGAACTAACTATATAACAAACAGAATTAAGTCTTGTATACATAATTCCTAACAATCCTCCCCTAAACTTGAACTTCACTTGTTAACTTCAAGTTTCTTCAGTTTTCTTCAGCTTGAGCTTTTGAGGATTGTATCCAAACACTTCTCTTTAATCATTAGCTTCTCTTTAATGATGATCTGTTTGTTGTTGATTTGAAGACAGATCATACTTTGGCTTTTAATCTTTAACAGCATCTCATCCTCTCTGCATCACAGCTCCACAGCAACATCCAACTAAGTTGGCTTTGTAGTTTTTGGCAAACTACCAGCCATCAACGGATTTGATATGTCTTTACCATGAGCCGTTTGCTATGGACTAGTCAATGCTTCATTGCAGTAACAAGGTGCATTGATAACCTTATAGTTTTTAGCAAACTATCAGCTGTCAACGGATTTGAGATCTCTTTACCAGTAGCCATTTGCTCTGGAGTAGCCAATGCTTTAGTGCAACACTATGGTGCATTGATTACCATATAGTTTTTGGTAAACTGTCAACCATTAACGGATTTGAGAAGTCTTTACCAAAGCCGTTTGCTTTGGACTAGCCAGTTCTTGATGTCTGTTAGACATGGTGAACTGATGACCATTTGTTGTGTGGTTGCTAAACCAACACTTAAACAATCCTTCTCAACTCTATTACAGCTTCCAGATACCCAAACCATTCCTTAGCTACTGAGAATCCAATTATCAACTTAATCCGGCTTGCTTATCAATCATCTTCAAAAGTTGATAGCAAACTTCATCCGTTGTTCCATCTAGAAGCTTCATCTTAAGCATTACTTGGAAAGCATCTTTTAACAAGGGATATTTTCTATCTGCTAACATTAATATAGTAGTATCATCTAATGTTAGGCAATGTACTACACAAGAAGGATAATATCTCCAATTAATCATCTTCTGTTGAAGTGGCAAACTCCAGATTGCATCATCACTAAGGGGTAGATCAAACATGGTCTTGAGATCACCCCAAAATACTCTGTCATATATCTCTTTAGGCCTATTTACTCCATACTTCTTTATCACCAATCTGTACAATTATGTAAGATCATCTCTTGAAAAGTCTTTAAGTATGGCTCCAAAACTCATATATATATTTTATCAGAAGCATCTCTTCTTATAATCTGATAAACAACCTTTAGACCAGATTGAGGAATGATCTAATCAACAATACTAAGAGGTTTTGTAGCAGTTGGAATAACATCTATTCTAATCTTAGATTTTGATGAAGCACTTGTGACTTTATCCTTCATGAATGCTTCCCTTTCTTCTTCACTTTCATCCTGTGCAATCTTGTCAATATGTATTCCGTTCCTTGCCTTTTGCTTCCTGATTTTACCTCTCTTCTTTATAGACTTCTCAATTTCTTCTTCCTTAGCAATCACTGGCTTTGTAATACTTTCTTCTAAGACTGAAACCTCTTTAATGGTCTTTTGTTTCTTTGAAAATTCTTGTTCCATCTAAACACCTTGTCTCTTTACTCTTTCATCAGTTTCCATTGGCACAAAGTTTTCAATACTCTTTACCAGCTTTTCAAATTCAGTCTTGAGCTCATCAAAAGTAAGTTTCTTTAATTGAGTCAATTTCCATGAGCTTTGATTCTTGATGAACGTACTCATATAATCTCTTTGTTGTACCTGTGTCATTGGCTTGCTCCTTCTTGCCTTAGCCTTTTGTTCAGCATAGAACTTCTTTTTCTAATTTATCATTTCCACCATCCTTTTTCCAAAATCTTCACTAGTCATACTTTCTCCTTGTAGACTCTTGGTCAGTTCTGCATTTGCTTCAATTTTTGCTCTGATGGTATCCCAATCCTCTTCTGTATAAAACTAAGCATCTTCTTGAACTTCAGCTTTTCTTTTCTTTTGTTGTTCTGATAATTCTTCCTCTTCTGAAATCCTTTTAGCTATCAAAGTATCTAAATGAACTTGTCTTGCAGCCTCTTCCTCCTGTAATGCTTGCAATCTTATGGCTTCTGCAAGACCAGCTTCTTCTTGTTGAATTTGTTCTTTTGTTCTTTTGGTAGCTTGAATTTCTTCTGTAGTCATTGGAGCATTTCCTTCTCTTTGACTTTTAATTGGAAAAGGAATTGTGACATTTATGGTTTGAACTACACTAGGAGTACTAACTGGTCCACTACCAGTACTAACTCCTAAGCTACCAGTATTAAAATCCTCATTGCCAATATTAAAATCTTCACTGCCAGGATTAACTTCAATATTAGCATCCAAATCGTTACTAATATCTTTTTCAATTGACTTTGACCTTGTTTTCCTCTTATATCTTATACCCTTATTGTCACACCCCCAAAATCGGACGGCAGCAGAATAGTAATATTGGGGTGCGACTTCAAGGCACAAAGTACAAGTCACATAAAACGACCTCAAAAGAGACGTTTAAAATAAATTTCTCATTCGATATATTAAAATCAGAGTTTACAAAGGGTCCTAATTATAATGTAATAGAAAACATTTTGTTTAAAACATTTTTCAAATGGTACTCAAGTTATTAAGCCTTCAAAAATATATCCGCGCTACACCAATGCTCCCAATGCTCCACTAGCAAATTGATAACCTGAGAAAATACATGCTAAAACATCAACAATAATGTTGGTGAATTCATAGGTTTAAGTAAAAAGCAGTATTGAAAT